>JANDEH010000013.1:21998777-22275771 GCA_024610705.1 Tetragnatha versicolor
CTATTATTGCATAATACAATTATAAATAATAATTCACGATTATTTAATCCATTCACTAATTTTAGGTATGAATAAATTGCACTTACATTTTCAGATGAGCCTTTTTTCGCCTGTCTTAAAAAACACGTTTTTCATTAAGCCATTAAGCAAGAATTTATTTAAATAATTAGATATTAAATTGCTGTTTACTAAAGTTTGGTCCATGTAGTAGTGACATCTACCGTCAGAATGAAAAAATAAAAGTATTTTGGTAGAAAAATTCCGTTTTTTCGTAGTGCTGTTTGCCGGTACCATACGGTCCCGCTAGTCCTTCCCGGGTTAAGTTTTAGTCGATTATAGGAACTATACTAAATTATGATTAATAGATAGAGATAAAGGAAAATTATGCTCTGGTGTCAGTAAGAAAAGTATCCTGCGTTTTATTGGTTGGCAAGAAAGCACTAAGATACAAATACAACAAAATGAAGTACTTAAAACTTATCAATGAGAAATATCACCAAAGGGGTGATATACAAAAGAAAAGCTGTTTGAACAAAATAGCTGCCTTTCTTATGTGGTTTTTATATACCTTTTACTTAACAAAATGGTTATTCTCGTGTAACATCCCCTGTAGCTCATTTCAACTATAAAAACATGATAAAAGCTCCATAAAAACTAGAAGATTGGCAGCTATGCTGCAATATATTGTTGGTCTAGTAGTCATACCTCAAAGAAAAATTTGAGTTGGCTAGTTTATGCTTAGGTAGTTAATCACTGACATCAGTGTTTCCTAGGACCTTTTTGCAGGAGTGAAAATATACCTACACTTTTTAAGAGTGAAATACCAACTCAGAGGGGTTAAAAATAAGTTTTGAATAGATATAAAGGCTCCATGTTGGAGAATTACCACCATGAAGTAAATCATAATCAATCTCGCAAATATTTTCGTTTATGAGGTATGACTACTAGACAGAAGTTATACAATTTAAACATAACTTAAAGAAAATTTGTCCAAAAAGTATTTAAAAATGTCTCGAACAGTCTTGGCATCATCACTTAATCTGCCTGGTGTATTTACCATTGCTGTGTTCATATTGATTTCTACTTCTGTTAGCTGCCTAGTGAACCCTTCTTTATCTATAATTGTGTTGTGCAAAACACAGACACATTTTATGATGAGGTCTGCAACCTCAACCTTGGTCTCGATGCACTTGGATAGAATGCGCCACTTTGAATAAAGTATACCAAATGCGCACTCCACCACCTTCCTAGCCCTTGACAACCTCGCGTTATATAAGCGGCGACTCTCATCTAGCTCAGCCCTTTTATAGGGAGTCATCAGGTATGGCAGTAGAGGGTACGCCTCGTCTGCTAGCATGACATATGGAGCTTCGATGTTGGTGTTAGGGAGACAGTCTTTTCTGGGAAAAACCAATCTCTTATCCTCAATGCTCTTGAACAAGTCAGAGGCCACAAAGGTACCACCGTCACTCTGTTTCCCATAGCCTCCAACATCGATGACGAGGAACTTGCAGCCACTGTCGACAAGTCCTTGCAGGATGACCGAGAAAAACTTCCGGTAGTTGAAAAACATGCTGCCGGAATCACTAGGGCACTGAATTCTTACATGTTTCCCATCCAGGCAACCAACTACATGGGGGAAATTCCAGACTTCAAAAAAGCCCTTGGAAGCTTCCTTCAGCATTTCCGTGGTAGGGGTTGGCATATGAAGAGGCTGCAGCTGTTCCCAAATAGCAGAAACAACTTCTTTGACGATGGCTCCCACTGTGTTGTCTCCCATCCTAAAGGAGAATGCCAGTGATCGAAAGGAAATGCCAGTTGATAAGTACCTGGAACATGAACAAATTAAGAATGGAACCTACTTAATAAAAAAAATTATGTGTGTGTGGGTATGAGTCTGCAGTTTGGTATATTAAACAAAATTTTCATGTTTTAATAGTATACTATTTCTCACATGTTTTCTTTTTCAAAAATTACTTTCATTTCATCTAGAAACCAATGCTGGATCACTGCATGTAAACTATATTTACATTTTTCTATTGTGCCAAACCATCATGTCTATTTGAGCTACTGAAAAAGATCAATGAGGGTTGTACCAGGTCTATTAAATATAGCAAAGTTTGATACATCATGTTCTGATAAACACTATGACAAAAGAAACATATTTATTGACATTCACTATCTCACTCTGCTCTTGTACTTAGTCATTCTACATAGGCTCATTTATAAGAATCAAAAATCCTTTTTCGATCGCAATTTATTTCACTTGCTGATACGGCTCGCTCATTCTGCATTTTAGATGCAACGCTTTCAGAAGAAAGAAAAAGCAGCAAAGCATCTTCCACATCCATTGCTTCAACTGCAACGCAATGGCGAACGCGAATCAATCGAAAAAAAAACTATAAACAAAGGGCAGAAAACCCGAACAAAGATGTAAACAAACAAGCGGGAAGGAAAGCTTCGTTCTTTTCGACGCAGGCAGAAGTCACTATGCGCACAGCACCGGCGCTGAGAAAACCTGCGCGCGGGTTTCAGATTAATCTGAAAGTCGGAATCCGAAAACCGGCGGCACTATGCGCGTACCCTTATACAGTAAGAAAAGCTTACTGGGACATGTTTTTGATATACATTATTGAAAGAGTGAGTGGGGTTAGGATTACAAGAATGAGTTTTCACTGTAATACATTCAAAATCGGCATAGGCCGAAAAGGGTATTTTAAGGCATTTTTGAACGTCTTTAAAAAAATATAAACTTACTTGTATGGTTGGGCATCTCTGCTCTCGCAGGTTTATTGGATCCACACCAATTCTTATGCTCTTGAAGATTTGCATCACTCAAAAACAATTGTAGACATCTTCTACAAATGTAGATACAATGTCCATTGCTTGAGAGTTGATTTGATATCAACCTCGAGAGATTTTTAATCCACGCATAATGTCCAAGACCATTACTCCGAGGTATGTAGAGTAGATTTACATGTTTGCTCTTTTCATCATCACAGACGAAAACGGGATAAATCTTACATTTTTTCCTTTATAGGAGTAAATGTTGACCGAGATGTCACTGTTATTTTTTAAAAACTTCTTAACATCTGTTTTTGGTGTTGGGAAACTGATGCCGGAAAAGTCTACTTCATTTTCGCGTCTGATGTAATTAGTCACACGAGACGGGTTGGAGGGAGCAGGGAAGAGAGCGGAAAGCATAGACCATTTAAAACAGCACTGGTCGGTGTTTTTTACATTCACTACAGCATGTTTCAGTTTTAGTACTTCAGGAAGCTCCAGATACGTACCAACCCGAAGAGGATCATAATGATCACATCTTAACTCCGCTTCCAAAATTTTAGATAGAGTCCATCCGGAATCTTTTTTCTCAAAATCATCACTTTCGCAATGAGACCCCTTAGTTGCTTGGGGATAAACATGCTTTCGGCAGGTCTGGGGGGTAACTGGGCTTCGTCGCGCGCTTTTGTAAGGGCTTCAGTGAAGTCGTTCACCAATAGATCTAGGGCTGCAGGGGTGGAAGGGGTTTCTCTGGTCGCAAACGGGGCTGAATAGGCGCCTGCCAGACTGTGGAACTTCCTCCAGTCAGTGACCGCACATTGACCTAGCTTTTTGACTGTGAAAACTTTTGAGAAGAGGAACTCCACCGGGTTATGATCAGAGCTGAGCTCGCTGAGGGACTGGGCCTCGACAGTGCAAAACTCGGCCCTGAACAGTGCGAAATCAATGATGTTTCCATTCACAGTTCGGTAAATAGTGGGGGTATCAGGGGCCGATATCAGCAGGTTTTCATCATCAATTAGTTCGTAGAGGTGGTTTCCAGTTTTACACGCGTAGGCGCAGTGCCAAAGGGGGTGGTGAGCATTGTAATCACCCGCTATTATGATTTGGTCATTCAGTGACAACAGGGGTTTGAGATCATCAATTATCTTTATCCCGTGTTTACAAGGCACATAAATGGACACGACTGTTACGCTTTTGCCTTTTTCTAGGTTTATTTTTACTGCAGAGGCCTTGGATTGTATCGTTGGGAGGGTGACTAGCTCATGCACTATACCCTGTTTAACGAGTATGGCTGTTCCCCCACTGGCTTGGACGGAATCATTTTTTCTATCATTCCTGTGAACTGAATAGTTGGGAAGTTTTAGCTGCTGCTTTTGTGTTAGTCTTGTCTCTTGGAGACACATGACGCCAGGGCTGTGTGCAGCCAAAAATAGCTTAAACTCATTTAATCTACTTCTAATCCCGTTGGCGTTCCAGGAGATCAGTTTTAGTTTGTTTTTGGGGCTACTAGTTACCATTTTTCAGCAGGGTAGAGATATAATGTAGGGCATCCATAGGGTTACTTTTACTCTGTAAGTCAAACAGGACTATTTCAGTGCCTCCAAAGTGATCAAAAGTTTCTTTCATCAGCATGAAGATTTTTAGCATGGATTCGAACTAGTTTTTGTTTACAGTGGGGCCGTGTTGATTTCCCGCAGAGAGAGTTGGGAGGGAGGGGAAGTCGCTCTGCGCGGCGTATTTCCGTTTTGCGGTACTTTCTTGGCGAGTTACGCCAGTTGGCGAGAATCGACGCAGCGTTCGCAGCGCCGCCGCCTATAAACATTTGTGAGACGCGAACACGCGGTTACCGATAGCATCTTTTCGCACCCACGCAGCCATGGATGCCTTGGAACTGGAACAAGCGAATATCGCAGAAATTGAAATGGATGAAGTAAGGAAATTATTAAAAAAGTACACTTACATTATTGATTCGGAGAAAAGTAACAGTAAGTTACTGACAGTCCGGCTACCATTTGTTTCCGAAGAGGAGGTGGAGGAATTCCGAAAAGAATTTTCGGAAGCAACTAAAACTGGATGGATACTGTACAATAACAATTCTAAAAGGACCAAGTAAGTTAAAAAATAATATCATTAAAAGTATCATTATCTTTAGAATGATTGTTTATTAATCACAATTCTATGATATTGTGTTACTTCAAGGTTGGGTAAAGCTAAAGGGACTAAGACTAAAAATTTATTGTTAGTACTATTAGATCATAAAATATAAATTAGAAGATTATCGTTTTTCCAATCAGTTAACAACATGCAGTACATACGTTCAGAAATGTATAATTTTTAGTTGCATTTGATATTTGTTTATATTTTGTTTCAGGTGCTATCATAAAGTGTGGATTTGCCACCTGAGTAATTACCGAAAAAAAGAATCCAGTAAAAAAAATGCACACTGTACTGCTAAACTGGACAAAAAAATAAAAAATTTGACGGAAGACTCTGTGGCAAAAGATAGATATCTAATCCATGATCCTCCGCTCAGAACCGTGGCAACTATTTCAGTCGGCCATAATCATACCATCAATTCAGCAGCAGCATTGAATCTTTTGAAAGTCTCTGATGAGGTTTGATATAAGTTTCATTTATGAATATTTAAATCAGGTTTGAAATATTATTGAGGTAATTGCAGCAATAACGAGCTATCCCTGAAATGGGTTTGCATGGGAGTTCCCATGTAGTGTACAAATATGGTATAGGACTTCACGAAAGTAATTTTTTTCAAAGCCTTAATAGCTCTGCAAAATCTTGGGAATGTTCACTCCCAACACTCCTTGTTGCAGCAAATGCCTCGATTTTACATTTTTGTTGTTTGTGTTCAATATTGTAAAAATATAATTGTTATACTCGGCTCGATTTCTAAAAAAAGAGGTACCGGAACGCTCAAATTATTTGTATAAAAACTGAAAAAGCGAATACTTTTTAATACCAAAACTTCAGCATTTATTTTCAAATTTAAGTTTATAAAATAAATTCAAATGTGTTGTACTAGATTAGGAAGAGTGTTCTAACTTAATTATTAATTGTATACCGATGAACTCTTAATACACCTTTTTTTTTACTGTGGGTTATACTTTTTTTCCAGCAGGGTGCCTGCTTGTAGGAGGTAAGGCGGCTTATCATCAGTGAACCATTAGTGTTGTATATTTTGCTAATATGAAGAATATTATGCGTAGTTTAAGTCCTTACATGGTAGAGTTTAAGATCTCCAAATTTTCTTTGCAAATTTGCCCAGCGATCTGGCAAATCTGATTCAAATAAAAAAGAATCAAAACCAGGATATGAAAACAAATCTGATAAGTTGAGTTCTAAGTACAAAAAGGAGGTCTAGGGGTTCTCCCCCCAAAAAATTTTGGAAATTTGACCGTTAAAACATGGTTTTTATTTATTTTAGGACTTTTTTTCGTACAAAGAAAGGTATCCGCTGGCCTAGGAGATCCCTGAAGTATAATATAATTTTTTTTCCGAAAAAGAGATTCTGGCTGAAATCGAGTTCTGGTGCAATTTCTTTCTGTCCCTTTAGCGCAGATGCGTTAGTTCAGAATTGGTGATTATAACTGGTGCTATTATAAGATAATTTTTACACAAAAGTTATAAAAATTTTACATAAATTAAAAAGATCTTACTATTTTTCACAAAAAGTGAAATGCTATGTAATGTTTTCACAAAAATGGGGTTAAGTTTGTAATCCTAGATTGGTCCCTGATAGGTGAAAAGTTTTTTTTTTCGAAGCTTAGCTCTTAAATTATTTTTTCCAAAGGTGTAATACAAATAATTTTCTTCTTATTTTGCGCATATTTTTCTTTTCAATTTAGAAACAAAATGTGGCACTGAAGAAGTTCCAACTCCACGTGTCTTTTTCAAACAGGGTTTATCTGAAATCAACGCAACAAATTTTGAGGGATGATTGAAATTATTAAGACAAACAAGTATTAATTAAGGTAGGCATGCACTCAGACTTTTGTCGCAGTGACTGGAAATATAATTGCCAATTGGGACATAGCAAGAAGCTGGAATGCGCGCACTGGGTGACGAGACTCTTGGTTGATTCCCATTGTTTGAGTGACAAGTTGCTGCGATGAAAGTCTCATTGCACCTAGCCGTATTATGAAACAGGGGATCCCAAGTATCTATTTTTATGGAGCGTGTTTTGATAAAAAGACAGATTCGAGTGCACACATTTAGGAATTTCAGAAAACAATTTAATACAGGGTGATTCTGAAATGGTTAGCCAAACTGGGTAGGGTAGGTAGAGTACATCAAGACGAACAAGAATTGGTATAGAAAGGGGGGTCGCAGTTACACCATTAAAGAGCTAGGTCCTAATGTAGCGCGAGAGCAAAAGGACGTTTTGCCAAGGCCCGTTTAACGAAAAAAAACATTATGAAATGAAAAAATTTATTGCATGAGGTACAGCAGTATCCGTACTACTTACATCATAAATTTGATAGAAATTAGACCACTTGCTAAACCGTGGGGTGAGTTTTAAAATGCGCAGTATTAATCTTCTAGCCAAAGAATGGGAGTATTAATGGTATTTAGAAAAAAGATGATCGGGGAAGGAATTTTCAATGATCATACATTGATCCTTTCAATGATCATACACTGTGCCTTATCAGACAATAAAGGAAATCTTCGTTCAATAAGTGACTTATTGATTGTGTCATCCTCAACACCCTTTTCTTCAAAAAAACCTACAGCAGTTCCTCTTCAAATCATCATCATCAATCAAGTGACGCCACGACGTATTCTAAAGTAAGTGTCGTTTTGCACCTATTTATTGTTAGAATGGTGCACATCTAAAGAGTAAATAAGTTGTTATGCATTATTCATTAATTCAATCATTTTAATAGGTAATTTAAATCATTTAAAAAATAGTGTATCGAGTGTTAAATTATATTTGCTACCGTTGATTTTTTTTATATATAACGAAATTCCTTCATTCAAAATTCTTAAGAACTACACCTGGATTGTTGCGGCACAACCTTTTTGACCTTTTAATATAACATAAAATAATAACCACTATACATCACTCATATTAATTGTTGTAACCCATTTTCCAAAAATAATCACTATACATACAATTTGGTAGCCCTGGTCCACTATGTAGCTAACATCTGGGAGAATTACTTGACAAAAAAGTTGCTGCAATTTGCGTACGGCAGATCATCGAAGCCTTATCTGCTATACACCTCACTTTTAAAAAGAGCAGGGAACTATAAGAAGGAGAACATCATACAAGTTGAGACGAATGTATTTCTTATACAAAGTACCATGGATAACATATCCTATACAGTAAACACAAACGGAGGAACTTGCACGTGTTACTCAGGGAGAACTGGTGCTTTCTGTAAGCACCAGTGCTTCCTCATGGAACATGAACACATCCAACTGCCAAACATGTTGCCAATAACTAGCCAGGAGAAGTTTTTATTGGGCAAATTAGCTTTGGGGGATAAATGCCCAGAGTTAAGTTTTTTTCAAGACCTAATACCAAACCAAGATCCCGACATGTTTGAGGACTCCTCAATCACCCCTGAACAAGGGCAGCACAAACCAGATTTTCCTGACGATGCTTCAAAAGAAAACTCTTTTCTCCAAGAAAACAATGCTGCACCAAAAGAAAATTATGAAATGTATAACAACCTCATAAAAGAATTTGAAAGAGTAAAAAGTTTAGTAAAGCCTGATATGGATCCCCAAGTATGTGAGAACGTCATGAAAACTTTAGGAACTATTAAAAGCACAAAAGACTTTGCTAACTTCTCTTTGGTTAAAAAAAGTTATAAAACTAAAAAAATCAGGGTTCAACCCACCACTATATCCAGAAGGCGAGAGGGATCTACCAAAAGGGGAAAGAGGGTTCCAGCTGGAAGGCCATTGATGGAAAAAAAAGCAAAGCGGAGGAGATGTTTGGTGGAGAACATAATGAACAACATACGGAATGCCAGATAAGGTAAAAATTGAGCTTCAAAAGTCAAATAGATTAAATGGATTTTATAATTTTTTTCCCTGCGGGTTTATACATGTATCCTTATAATAATAATCCTTATTTTGTGTGCTGAACTAAACCAAACTTGCCCGTTTGTCCACCAGGTCACAGTTAGTCCTCGTTAGAAGTCTCGCAAGTCACTATATCTTTCAGGAGCAAGATATCTTCAACGGTTTCTATTTAATTTTCAATTTTTTGCATTCTTTTTTTCTGATATTTAAAGTTTGTTTTAGATTTCTGTACAAATTTCATTGGAATTGAAGAAATTGTAAATTTTTGTATAATAGTGAAAAGCAGAGTTCCAATAGGATATTGCATTGTAAATTAGTAACTTTTAGTGATACTCAGAATCGCTTTCTTCTCAAATTTGAGCTTATGTTTTCAATTTATGGAACTTAACTTATTATTAGTTGCTTTAAATTTTCAAGATGATCAGGTTTTTAATATGGGTTATGGGGTAACCTTTGGGTGCCACTCTTCAATTCCTCGGGGGACAGAATTAATTCAGTCTTACTAAAAACTTAGTGCATGGAATTTTGTTTGGATTTAAACCATTAAAATTGGTGGACCGATTAGACCATCTTCATGAAAAGAAGTTTTGAACTCAATGAATATTGAGATTATTTTTAGGCCTAGTTTAAAGTTCATTATTGCATTCTTAATGACAAATGATTTTGACATTTAAAAAAATATTTAGTTTAATTTTGTTATACATGAATTTAAAATGGTGTTTGAGGTTATTTTATATGGAATAGTAATGGATGGATGTAACTAAAGCAAATGCTAGGAGTTGAGCCAATTTTATTAATTGAACTATTAAACAAAAGTAATAAAACTTTACTTACTTATTAATTTATCTTTTTAACAACAGAAAATAACGTATTTTTCATCATTTCCCCAAATTCATGTATTCTTCAACAAATTTTTATCGGGCCATGCCACACTACCATTGCAATCATGCAACAAGCACAACTTTAATTAAGCATTTATAAGGTTAAACGAAATAAAATTGCAAATCATTTTACTTACCAATGAACACTTAAAAGACTAACCCTTGCACTAACACACAACTTATTTCAAAGAGAGACACTGGCAGCCACATAGTCATAGCATACAAGGTGAAGGAATATGGATAAAAAACACAGCAAACCAACACTGTATCCAAGAAAACACCATCCAACCAATTAACCAGGGATGGAGTTCGATCACTAGGGAAGAAAATGGAACACAAAGCAATAAATCTTGGTTGCCCTACCAAAACAGAAGGTGTAGAGCGGAGTAGTTCTTCTAAAAGTTGAATTTTTCAATAAATTTTTTGGGGTGTCGCTCCATTATTTACTCCCTGGGATTTGGTCTGGGACCCCCAAATCCTATGTGATTCTGACTCGTCTAGGTGTCTACTATCCCCCCTAGAAGTGTGACCAATAATTTATGGGACACCCTGTATACACTTCCCTGATGTCTGCCGTTGAAAAATTATTTGGGATCTTGCGCCATAAAACCCCAAACAACCAATCTGCCGTTGAAAAAACACGTTCGTTGGGGCAGCAAACTACGTTCATAACTTTAGATCAAACCCTCTACCTGAAGGCACGAGATAAAATAGCCAGTCGTGTGGGAGACCCTGATGTGGTCATCGGACTTGGTGGGTTTCATTTACTCATGTCCTTTTTGGGGGCTGTGGGATACATCATGGAAGGAAGTGGCCTATCGGAATTACTCAACACTGCGTATGCAGTCAAGAGTACAGAAAACATAATAGAAGGCCATGCCTATGCCATGGCAATAAGAGCTCATTCCTCGGCTTTCAGAGCTCTTGGTACACTAATTATGGGGTCAAATTTATCTTCCACATTTCATTCTGACGTTGAGGAAATTTTGTACAGTGAAGACCGAAGTGAGCTTCGACAAGCACAGGAAAGAGATTTCGGAAAAGAAATTTTACAAAAATTTGAATCCTAACTTCAACATTTAACCGATCAAGGTCCCACTTCAAAATTATGGAGTAGTTACTTTCAGATGATTACTTCGGTGTTAAAGTTCATTGAATCTGAAAGATTCGGTAATTGGAACCTACAACTACAAGTCGTACACGAGATGCTTCCTTATTTTCATGCCAGCGGGCATTATCATTATGCTATGTGTGCGCACTTGTATTTATAAGATATGATGACATTTGAGCAACTCCTGCCATCTAATTAATATCAAGAATTCACTTCAAAAGGGGGTTTCGACGAAGGGACAAATGCTGGTGCAGAACATGGACTGATATGTGTATAGAACAGCAGCTCATGAAGCATATGAAGGTGGAAGGAGGACTTAGTAGAACGCGTGGATTTAGTGAAGGTATACTGGCGAGATGGACGATGGGAATGAGTTCGCTACAGCATATCACAAGAGCGATTGATGATTACTTCGGTGTTAACTTTGATACAACTGACCAGCATGTGGACAGCCGTGATGCAAGAATAAATCATGACAACTGTTGTGTGAATAAAATGTTGGATTGGTTTCATCAACGCCCACCTTTTTCTGAAACGTCTGAATTAATTTCAATCAATACTGGAGTTGTGGGCGGAGAAAAAATTAATTGCCATTTTCCAAGGAGGTGGGGACCAAAGGGATTCACAGAATTATTGGTAATAACTACAAAGATGTAAAATTCAAACGGAGTGACAGAGTACTACCCTTGGCAACCATAAGCTCATCCATTGTTATCAATGATGATCCAGTAGTAGTTAGGCCTAACAACACTCTTCCAAAAGATGGTTGTCGCCAAACAATCCGAAAATGAACTAGAAGATTTTTTTAACGTACGAACTGGCTCCATATCCCTTAGCTTTGTTTGATGAGGACGGAATGCGGAAAGGCATGAAATCTGCATTGCTCAAAGAATTTAAACCTCTTTCAGATCCCACCCAGTTGGGAAGCTGTACAATATTCGTGATTGATGGAGGCTTTTTACTGCATAAAGTCGTATGGCCGATTGGGCAAACCTTCGAACAATTTTGTAATTCTTACATTTATTATGTAAAAAATATAAATACCATCAAACTGCAACAATTGTGTTCGATGGATATTCGAATGGATTAAAACGTATCAAGTCAATGGAGCGCTTGAGAAGGTCGAACAAAAAGCATTCTGTTTAAAAATAATTTAACGACTCCATCAGTATCGCAAGGAAACTTTTTATCAAATGGAAAAAAAAACAAAGATTAATCACAATGCTAATGAAAAAGTGCGAAGAGAGTGGTATCGCCTCCAAACAGGCAGAGGATGATTCAGAGACACTCTGATAGTGCGGACAGCAGAATCACTGGCCTCGACTCACAAGAGAGTAGCAATCGTGGGAGAAGATGTAGATCTTCTGGTAATCATGATAGATCTACAAATCCCAGCAAATGTATATTTTCTCAAACCAGCGAGAGGTAAATATATTCAGATGCTATACCATCCGGCAAGTGCAGTGGAAAGTAGTGTTTCCAACCACATGCTTTTCCTCCACGCGATAAGTGGTTGTGACTCTACTTCCGCCAAGGGAAGGTGAAATCTATGAAGACCCTCTCCAAAAATCCTGATCTTGCATCCTATACAGGGAGATTCAGAAATAATCAACAATAATTGGGGGAGAGGTAGAGGGGCCCTAGAGAAGCATATTTCGAATAGGGATGGTGGGACGCTTCCTTACCGTTAAAGAGCTAGGACCTAATGTAGTGCGAGTGCGTTTCAAAAGGCCGTTTTTAGAAGGCCCGTGTGACGAAACAAAACATAATTGTGGCGGTGGACAACGGACTCGAACTGATAACTCTCAAAGGAACTCTAACTCTGTATACTTGCAAATGTGATGTGTGACGTTGACTGTAACCTGTGTATAGTGTATATATATGATTTCTGTTGGCGTGAGAGCTTCTCGCCACTAACCAAAGCTTGATTGAATAAATAAGTTTGTATGCAGTTGGTAGTTTATCTTGTCTCTAACAAGTAGGACTCGACACCTACAAGTGGTGACCTAAGCACACTTAACTGACCCTTGCCAGTTGCGGCTCCACTTTGTGCACCAAGCACATTTTCCCTCTCCACATTCGGTGCTGACACTCGCACCATGTGGCAAGGACCCTTGGTCCTTTTTGGAATTTTTATTTTTAACGCACTTTTTGGCCAAGTGGCCCACAGTATTGCACAGGTAACACTTCCTGTCCTTGTAGGGACAGTCTTTGGGCATGTGGTCACTTGCCCCGCAGCGGTCACACTCTTTGAAGTTCTTCGGGAAGTTTGACGTTTTCTCGTGGTTTCCCTTCTTTTCGAAGGCCTTGTGGACAGTCGCTGAAGGTGATTGCGGGTCCAAGGTGTCCCTCGCCGCCGTCTCCAAGGATACCGCCAGCTCCACGGCCGTTGCGAGGTTGAGTTCCGGCTCGCTCAGCAGGCGCCGCTGCATCTCGGAATTCTGTATCCCACACACGAGACGATCCCGGATCATCGTGTCCAGGGTCGGGCCGAAGTTACAGAACTCCGACAGGCGCCGGAGCTCCGAAACGAACGTGGCGATGGATTCGCCGGGCTTCCGCACACGTGAGTTAAACTTGAATCGCTCAACGATCTCCGACGGCCTCGGACTATAATGATCCTTGAGCGTCTCGAGGATCTCGTCGTAGGTCTTATCTTGGACCTTGGCCGGTGTGATCAAATTGCGCAGTCTTATAAACAACGGGCCCCCCGCTTGTTAGAAGGATGGCCGCTTTCTTCTCAGCGGGCACCTCGTTCGCACGGAAGTAGCACTCCACGCGCTCCATGTATTCTGCCCACGTCTCTAGGCCGCCGTCAAACTCACTCAGCTTTCCATACATGTGTACAGCTTTCCTATGGGTTCGAAGCTCGTCGCCAATAATATATCGTTACCACACAGGTTATAATTACCACACAGGTTAATAGACAATTCTGCTTTATTGGAACATACTGGATTAACTATTATTCTACACGTGCGTCATAGGAACGCGCAAATGCAATGCACTCTAAATGCCGGAGCGGAGTTGAGTGGTAGGTGGTCTCCTCCCTGGCACAGAGGTTAACACAGAGTCACAGAGGATACCACAAAAACAATGGGAAAAAATAAAGTATAAGAGATAAATTAAATAATTCTGAAAAAATCCAGCAATAAGACATTAATAGGGACTAAACAAATGAATTAAAAGGAGAGAAGAAAACAAAAAATATCAAGGTTTCTTTTTAAACAGAACCTTTAAGGCATATTACAAATACTTTTGAAGATAGAAAGTATTCTGAGTGAAGGGCTTTAAATCCTTTCAACTGAAATGGGAAACGTGAAATACACATAATTGGAAAAAGCTAATTTAAGCACTGGGTTTTCTAAATTTCATACTAGTTACTAAATTCATACTAGTTACAACTAGTTACTAAATTAGTTACTTCAATCAAATATATATTAACAAAAGAAATCTTAAAATACAGATATGAAGTTAACACACAATGACATAATAGACACAAAAGAAAAGGGAATTGCAAGTGATTTTCCAAAGTCAAGAATTTATAACATCTATTTTAATAAAAATAGTCATACATAAATAAAAAAAACTAAAAAAGGTTGAATATGTTGAAAATATGTATTTATAGTATGATAGAAATTACACTGGTCTACAAAAAAAACTTTTTTTCTGATGGCTGGAATATTAAAGCTGTTTTTGTATATATTTGACCTCCTGATTCCGAATATGACATCCGTTTTTGCTCATCAGCTCTAGTTTTTAAGATATTCGAAAATTAAGTTTTTTTCACTTAAAAAATCGCTCTAAAGAGGTGCAGTTTTAAAGTAAAAATATTTTTAGCGGTCTGAATAAGTTCTAAAAAACATATATTAGCCAGTTTTATCAAATTAGAAAACTCAAAAATATTTTTTTAAAAATTCTGAAAAGAAGACCAATTTTTCGACTTTTTTTCAACTTTAGGGCCCTATAGGTACCCCTTAAAATTTACTTGGGGGGCTGAAACTTTATACACTATCTATTGGGAGCCTAAGGAATAGGAAAAGCCTTGGGTGGTTAGGTTTTTTATTTTTAAGTCATTTTTATAGCACCATATTGTATAAAAGGTAGGTCAAAAGTGAAAAAACTTAATTTTTGAATATCTTAAAAACTAGAGCTGATGAGCAAAAACGGATGTCATATTCGGAATCTGGAGGTCAAATGTATACAAAAACAGCTTTAATATTCCCGCCATCAAAATGAGTGTGGACCAGTGTTATAGGTAAAAACATACAGTAAATAAATCAAAATATATTTATAAAATCTCCTTCTCTTGTCTTCTTTCAAAAAGTCTTTGTCTTGGAAGAATTCTGTAATCAGGTTTCTGTTGGTGTCTAGAGAAAGCCATGGTGATCACCCTTTAATTAAAGCCTTTTTTATTAAAGGACAATTCTTAAAGGGCTTTCACCGGGCAATAAAGACCTTTTTATTCCCATCTAAACTTAAAAGACCTAAGAACTTTATGAAGAACAGCTTGAACTGAAAAAATCACTTAACACAAATTTCAAAATTTAAAATAAGCCAAGTTTCAAAACATTTACTAAAAAAATTCCCAAAGACAAAGCAACAAATTAGAACCTTTTTAGTTAACCGAAATAAAGTTCTACTTTATTTACTGGGACAAGGGCCAGGCTAGGCCATTATATCACAAAAAAGACTTGTTTGTAGACCAAAGAAGAAAAATCAAGTTATTAAAAGAAGCGAGCAAAATGCTCTAGTCAGTATGTGATTTATACATCAATAATAAAAACATGATAAAAGACAAGTTATATTTACAAAATAGAAATAAAATTAAACTTACTGTACACGTCTTAGCTTCAAGCATTTAGCCTTTTCTCTTTTGCAAGTACTCACCTTATTTAACTGCTTGATGTAAAAATGCAGTCGAGTTAAAATAAAAAATTTTATAACTTTCTTGGTTAATTCAATTTTATGATTTTCACAACCAACCATCTGAATCATTTTGGGATCTAAACTAGTCATTACATCCGAAATGCTGTTGGTGTGTAATGTTTCAAGACTCAGCACATTTTGGCAATTCACATTCATCTGATGTAAGCTGAATATAACATTCTATGCATTTTGATTTTGTTTGAAACTTCCTAACATATCCAGTAACATAATAAATTAATCTCGTGTCACTGTGTTTTAAAAACATACTAAAAAAGTCATGCTCAAACTTATTTAATAACTCCTCTGCATTTACTAATTTCCCATTATCAATAAAGTCATCAATTAAAGTATGTAACAGTGACTTCTATCACCTCACATCACCTCTGTGCACTTTCATATAAAAGAACTTCCAGTAACTGTAACTGTGTGCGCGGAGAAAAACAATCAACAGTAGAGAAGGGAATTTCCCCGAACTGAGAACTAGAGCGAGCGAGCGGGACAATGGCGAATGGCGGTGTGTTTTGCGAACCGCGGATTTTGGTATAAAGGTTGTTTCGGTCCATAAAAGATTTACTTGTCAATGTGTATAATGTGCATTTGTAACTGTCCTTTAGTCCTTATTAAATGTTTCATGTATACATATTTGGGTTATCTTTTGGGTCCGAGCCAATTACTTAGCATAAGTCTCCCTCTCTCCCTACAAATTGGCGCCCAACGAAAACAAAAACTTAAGTTGTAATGGATAATTTAAGTGAATTATTTGAACGATTGTTCCTTAAGAGAAGTCTATTATGATTATGTTAGTTATTTGTTGCTTTGTACAACGGATGTTTACAAAAAGAAACTACCTGAAAATTTTATTTGAGTTTCGATTCCATGTGAGCTATTGAGTTCTTATAAAGGGTGCTAGAGTTAAGATATTTTGATTTCATGTGGCCTATATGTCGGTTGACGGCTTGTATGTATCTTATGCCTCTATATCTTGTGATAGATTTCGGCGCTACTCTTAATGCTTCATTGAAATGGAACTTGATTGAAGAATTGAATTTTCTTGTGTACTATTAGTTGAAAATGTGTTGTATATTTCTTCTAATTTGTTTCTTCTCACCTGTTTTAGTTTCTCAAGGTAATTATTGCTCGCGTATATGAGCGTCTTGAAAAACAGAAGTGAACTTCTGGTTGGAGAATTGAAAAAAAAGTAAAATAAATTGCCAGCATATGATAACAACAGGTTTGATTTTTTTTTTGAAATTATATTTTCTGTAAGGTTAATAAATTTTATCAGCTTATGGTGATTATGCTTCAAATGTTGATGTTAATTTAACAATTTCTAGAATTTTTTTTCTGTGTTCACCAAAGTGACACAGGGTAGGTTTAAGATTACCTGTAAAATATTGGTTTCACTTTTGACAAAACTAGGTTTGACCTTTTTTTCTGTGTGACATTGCTGTCTTCAAGCTGATATTAATTACCTGTCTGAGAATACTTGAGCATTTTGCATTTAAAAATTTGTGGTAAATTAATTACAAAAGGGTAACTTTCCTTTTAAAACTGAATGTTGGTCAATACTATTTGTTTCAGCTCTTTTGAAAAAGAAAAATTTTGAGTTGTGTTTTGAAAATAAAAATTATTTTTTATCTAAGTTGTATACTGTGCAAAGGTAATCTTTGATTTAATGGTATTCATTTGGTATGATGATTTAGTATGGTATTTGAGTATTTATGTGGTGTTTCATTAGTATTGAAATTGATTCATAGTTCTTTACCATTCTTATAAACTTTGGTTCTGGTTAATTTAAGCACTCATGGTGCACTATTTATCGTGAATTTTGCTAATTCAAATATTAGTTTGATAGAATTCCCAACGTTAATGATTGTTTATGTTGCTAATTTAGGTGCATATGATCATCTAGAATATTAATTAATGTTTAATTTGAAACATTGAAATGTAGTGCATAATTATCAATATATTAACTATTGAAATTAATAATTTTTCGGTAAGAATTTATCTGAGATTATTATTTAATATTCATAATATATTATGTATAGTGTGTGTCAAAACCATTTTGTGGTTTAAAGTTAATTTTAAAGATGGCTTATTTAGCTAAAGGTCTTAAAACTGATCTCATTGAGCTCGTTAAGGAGCTGAATCTCCTGAGTGTGACCTTAACTGAAAAATCAAATAGAGTAACCTTAACCGACGCTATTAAAAAAAGTCCTGGTTATAATGAGGAATATACTAAGGAACTCTACCTTGGTATCATAGAGAAACGCCTCACAGACGAGAAAACAGCTGAGGATGAGCGTAGGCGTGCTGAGGATGAGCGTAAGCTTGCCCTCACCCGACAGTTTGAGCTCGAAAAGCTTAAACTGGAAGCTCAGATAGCTGCTAATACACCTATTAGGGAAAATTTACCGTCCCCTCAAGTAGCAAATGATACCCCGAAACTATAGCTTCAAAAGCTCATTCCAAATTTTAATCCAAAGCGTGATGATATTAGTCTGTTTCTCAATTTGTTCGAGAAGCAAATGACTTTTCTACAAATACCTTCTTCGAAATGGGTCATTTATTTGCTGGGTCTCCTCCCCAGTGATATTGCTAAGTTGGTCGCACAGGAATCTGATTCTGATGTCCAAGAATTTCCTGTGGTTAAAGACATCCTTCTAAAGCGATTCAAGATGAGTGCTGAAAAATTCCGTCAACTTTTTGTGCAACATCGGAAAACGCCGGAAAATACATTCCGTGACTACGTCTATGAAATAAAAAATTTCTACGACGGTTGGTTAAAAGAACTAAAGATAACCAAGTTCGACCAGTTAAAAAACCTACACATCGCTGAGCAGTTGAAGCGACATGCCTCAACGGAAGCCAAAGAACATTTCTTGCATAGCTGGAGTGAACTGTCAGATCCAATGGAACTTGCAGAAAAGTTAGACTCTTTTGAAGATGTGCGCAACTTGAAATCCAAAAGTTTCGATTCATCTGCTGGTTCGCGTAGATTTCACAAACCCAAAGACAAAAGAAGTCCGGTAGACCATCAGCTCTCTAAACCTGCTTCTGATACTCCCTTGAAAACCTGTTTTGGCTGCGGTGCGCCTGGGTTTACCAAGAAAACCTGCCCGTCCTGTGCATCATTACCTCCAGAGTCTGCTAGAGAAAGTTATTCGCAAAACTACAGTAGACAGGATCTGTCAGGGATCCCCAGTAACAGTAGGCGGGATCCCGGGGTTCCCAGTAACAGTAGGCGGGACTCCTTTTCACACGGCAGACCTACTTCAGACATTACAGAAATTAGAAAAGAAATTTCATGCTATGGTTGTGGCAAACCTGGTTATACAAGATCCCAATGTCCAAATTGCCATATTCCAAACAAAGATGTCAAGCTCAATGCTTTAAAGCTTCTGTCGTGCAGCGAATCACACCCAAAGATTCCTTTGATTGACATCAAAATTTATGATGCAAAAGCTACGGTGTGTGCTGATACCGGCGCTTCCCGCACCGTTGGTGGCGAATTGTTATATATATTCCTTGTAAATAGAAATCAAACATTTAAGGACCTGGAAATGAGTTTAACCTTTGCCGATGGTGCGAACAGATCTGTACAAGTCAAGGAGTGTGAAATTCCTATCTGGATAAAAGGGAAGTGTGTAAATACAAAGATGGTTTTCCTTCCCAATGCTCGGGGAAATCGCACTCTTCTTGGTGTGGACTTCCTCGAAAGAGCAGGAATTGTTCTGGATACTAGAAACAGATGCTGGTATTTTTGTAACAACCCCTATTACAAAATTTCTTTTGCCAAAGAAGTGGAATTTCCTGAAAACCCCAACAAAAAGGACATCAACCTGAGTCATCTGAGGAAAAATGAAGGTAACAATCTAACCTCGTCGCAGAGAGAACAACTTGACGCCCTGTTAAGTAATAACGAAGAGGCGTTTCGACTAGGGGGAGACCCAACTCCTTATATCGAGCACTCCATAAATACTGGAGATCATTCACCCGTGTCTTCAGTCCCATATAGACTCCCACCTGCGAAAAAGGAAATTCTGAGGAAAGAGTTAGACGATCTCCTAGAAAAAGGAATCATCGAAGAATGTGAGTCCCCCTATTCATCACCAGTCGTCCTTGTTCCCAAATCGGATGGATCCGTTAGACTATGTGTGGACTACAGAAAACTGAATTCTGTCACTGTTTCCGACTCATATCCTCTACCTAGAATAGACGACCTCTTACATGATGCCAAATCCACAAAGTACATGTCTACCATAGACCTGAAATCGGGATACCATCAAGTCGAACTAAATCCTACAGATAAAGATAAGACAGCGTTTGTCTGTTCATTTGGAACTTTCCGTTTTATACGAATGCCGTTTGGGTTAAAAACAGCTCCAGCGACTTTTCAACGCTTGATGGATCGTTGTCGAAATGGACTCCCATCAGTAAAGTTACTAGTCTACTTAGATGATTTGATTGTGCTGTCATCTTCATTTGAAGAACACATCCAAGATTTGAAAGCAGTCTTTGAAAGACTAAAAAAGTTCAAACTTTGTGCAAACCGCGAGAAATGTAGTTTCGCCTGCCCTAAGGTGAAATACTTAGGATTGTGGATTACCCCAAAGGGAGTAGAAACGGACGTTGAGAAAGTTTCCGCAATACTTGATCGGGCAGCTCCGAAGAATCTGAAGCAACTTCAATCCTTTCTTCAGACCTGTTCCTGGTATCGGAAGTTTATCCCAAATTTCTCAGACAAAGCAAGACCACTCAGTAACCTCACCAAGAAGACAGCTATTTGGAAATGGGGTGAAGAAGAACAGATTCCCTTGACGCTTTGAAGAAAAGTCTCATTTCTCCTCCCATACTGAGGCAAGCTGATGAAGGCAAACCGTTTCCTATTAGATCGGATGCTAGCAATTATGCCATTGGAGCAGATCTTCTTCAAAACCACGATGGCAATGAACATCCCATGGAGTACGCAAGCAGACTCTTAAGTGCTGCTGAGCGCAACTACTCAACTACAGAAAGAGAAGCCCTTGCCATCATATGGGCGTTAAACAAATACCGTGGCTACGTTGAAGGACAACAAATTACTGTGGAAACCGATCATCAACCTCTCCGATGGTTAATGAGTCTTAAATCTCCTTCAGGACGACTAGCTCGGTGGGCCCTGCAACTACAAGACTTCGACCTAAAGGTAGCCTATATACCTGGGAAATCGAACCATGTAGCGGACATGCTGTCACGGCCTGTGACTGAAAAAGAAGAAATAAGCTGCCGAATCTCAACCATCATCGTAGACTTTCCAACACAGTCTCCTAGAGAAATACGAGAAGAGCAATTAAAAGACCCTGAATTGGCAAAGATCATTCAAGCATTTGAAGATACGGAAAGGGGAGTTAACCATGCAAATTGGACGGAAAGAGGAAATCTCATGAATAACTGAATTCTATACAGATATGCTCCTGAAAGCGATTCCGAAGAAGCTCAAATAGTAGTTCCACAACATGAATGGACGAAAATTCTACAGCAGTACCACGATGCACCTACTGCGGGTCACTATGGAATTGAAAAGACCTTGCACAGAATTGCAAACAGTTACTTCTGGGTCGGTATGCGAAAACTGAAAACGCCTTACGATGTCCAAAATGATCTTCGCGCAATCATCGGAAATGACAACTTCGTAGCTGAAATTACGCCATATTTAAAGAAATTTGCCCACTTCTCCAAACAAATTCAGGAGATTGTTGAGACGGAACAAGATCGACAAAAGTATTACGCCGACAAACGTAGACGACAAGGACCCCAATACTTACCTGGTGAACTTGTCTATGTCACAACACATCCACTAAGTAACAAGAAGAAAGGCTATTCAGCGAAATTTGCTCCTCGCAAAGATGGACCGTTTGTGATTGTCACACAAAGATCCCTAACCTCTTACGAAGTTGCTAACAGAGACAAACCCAGTGAAGTCATCGGTGTGTATCATTCTTCGGCTTTGTCACCATTCACACAAGATTCTTCTCACGTACCTGTGCGACCACTTAGAAAAAGGGGTAGACCTCCTGCAGCCAAAGCTCCTGGGGCAGACCCTGTTGTGTCTCCTGCCCGTCCACCACGTCTTCTCTCTGCTGACCCCTCATCGGGACGTCGTCGGGGTCAGAGGGGGAGGATGTAACAGTGACTTCTATCACCTCACATCACCTCTGTGCACTTTCATATAAAAGAACTTCCAGTAACTGTGTGCGCGGAGAAAAACAATCAACAGTAGAGAAGGGAATTTCCCCGAACTGAGAACTAGAGCGAGCGAGCGGGACGATGGCGAATGGCGGTGTGTTTTGCGAACCGCGGATTTTGGTATAAAGGTTGTTTCGGTCCATAAAAGATTTACTTGTCAATGTGTATAATGTGCATTTGTAACTGTCCTTTAGTCCTTATTAAATGTTTCATGTATACATATTTGGGTTATCTTTTGGGTCCGAGCCAATTACTTAGCATAAGTCTCCCTCTCTCCCCACAAGTACTAATTGTTTTTCCTTGGCTTTCATTTCTACTACTTATCATTTCGGGAGAAAGAAGGGAATTGATGACATTTGGAGGCATATTACTTCCTCTAGGAGTTCTTGCAAGGTTATAGAAGCTCAAACATTCTACAATTGTGAGGAATTCACTTGATGTTGGATGGTCATTGCATCCTTTAGACTGTAATTATGCTGAAGATGTTTTCAAGCTTGTCTTGACTTAATCTGCAGGTTAAAAGATATTTATAATTTAAAGTTGACAAATAATATAGAAGAGATAGGGTACTTTTTATTGTTACTTTGAATCCTACACGTGTACTTTTACTTAAATAACCATCTGTTCCTTCACAACAATTTTCCCATTCAGTTAGAAATTCCAAAAATTTTTCCAGGTCTTCTTGTTTCTCAGAATTTATGCGCAAGCCCTGATTTGGACAGCGAGATGTCATAATTTTAATAATGTTGTTTATATTCTTAAAGAATCTTAATGTTGCAGAGGAATCACCAAAGTCTTCAATTTTGTCTTTATAATGGTATAATCCTTTGAGGATTTCATCGCTAAATAGTTGAAACGCCAAATTTACCTTCATTTTTTCAAAACTATTGGGAAAAAAGTGTAATCTGGAAATTTTAGGCATTACTTTTAAAGTAAGTGAATCTTCATCTTCTTTCCAAGCTGCTTTGGCATGTTCAATTAGTACTCTCCTCTCTGGTGTTCGAAATTCACCGTACTGTAACAATCTGTTTCTCAAGCATTTAATTAAATGAGGGAAGTCAGAGATGAAATGTGGAAATCTTGTATCATCAAAAGGATGTTTGATTTTATGATTAACTTCTCCTTTCTTTTAGTCTCGCCTATCCCAAATTCTTTCCACATGGATCTATTCCAGGATGCACCATCTCCAGTAACACCATCAACAAATAATCCACTTTTTCAACTAAAAGAATGGCTTTTTAATATTTTTGCTAACATTCACCCTTTCATGTTGTTGTGTGTAGCAAAAACTCCAATAATTTGAATCCAATCGCCGGCAAAAGGTTGGAAAACTAGCACAAGACCATGGTCACATATTTTTTCTTGATCTTTACACAAGAACGTTCCATAATCAACAAACCCTTGAAATTGGCCATCCGATTTAACTGTTAGGTTTTCTGATAGTTTTAGTTCATCAAAGAGAAGCGAGCCATGCCTTTGGTGACTATCCAAGATCGTAACTTTTTGTTTAAGAATTTCAAAACAATTTGGATTAAAGCCAAAGCCACAAAAAAAGTTTTTAATGAATTATTGGAGGCATGTCTTCCCTGGCAATGTTAGAATTTTACTAACACGGATGTGCTCATATAATCTTGGACTTTTCATCCTCATTATAATGCATTCCAATATCCATTCCTTATTATATTCCATTCCTTTTGTCTCTTTTCTTTCGGCTGCCTTAATACATTCCTGAACTGCTAACTGCTGCTTTTTTGTAAAACGCTAATTATATTTGATTTTATTTCTTTAATATTTGAATGGGCCTTCTGAGCAATACATTTTACATCAACTTTTAACTGCAATATCTTTTTCTTTAATTTTTTAAAGGATCCAGTTGAAATTTTAGGCTTAATATTTGATCTAGGAGTTACATTTATTTTCTTCCTTAAATTCTTGCGCTTGAATTTACAACTTAAACATCTACTACCTGATAAGGCAGATAACCCAACACATTTTTCACTGAAAATAGCCGAGTTCTCTGTCTTTACATTTTTAATTTTGATAAGATCTGTGAATTCTTTTACATGCCCAACACTTGTACATTCAGTCATATTTTCGGTTTCCATCACAATGTTAGCCAATTGTGTTACAGAGCACAAAGAAATCTGTTTAATCAACTTACTTCTAACTACCACAGAGCATATTATCTTGCCATCAATATCTTGTACACTTACCATCTTATTGGGTTTATTAAGTTCCAATAATTTTCCTTCAATGGAATTATTCCACACAGCAAACGTCAAACAGTGGGGACTGTTTTTAAACTCTATTTTTACCCAATATCTGGGAAGTTCCACACTTGAAAATTCGGAAATTTTGTCATCACTATCATATAGAGCAAGAGCCCGTGAACCCCAGACCTTCGTTATTTTGTAAAAGCTGAAAACTTGTCAGCGCATGCTCCCAACTCAGGTAAGAACAATGGACCATTATGAAGTTTGGGTTACCCTGGCTTTGGCAGGTAAACGGTACTAAAGGTGTGTAAAATACCGATCTACTTTCGTCAAATTGTAAAGTATGATTTTTTGGTATTACCTTCAGAATATTATAAAAAATCACGTCATTCATTCCCAGACACTTTCCATAGTGGCAACCCCTTGCCAGACACCCCTTATGTTCATGAAATTATAATTCTACTTACGTTATATTGTAAAAGCTGATTTTTATATATAATACTTGGGTAATAGTTAGATAATGTTTCCTCATTAGCCAGACATTTTTGATAGTTCCAACCCCTTGCCAGACAAGCATGTAGGGTAGCTGTAGGAGCGAGCGCGAGAGTGTATACTAGGGTGTATCGCTAGCAAACTTAGAGCAAAAATGTGCACCTCAAAAAACTTTTGAATTTAAATATCCGTGCTCGCGACAATCTAGTGAAC
Organism: Tetragnatha versicolor; assembly: GCA_024610705.1. NCBI lineage: Eukaryota > Metazoa > Arthropoda > Arachnida > Araneae > Tetragnathidae > Tetragnatha > Tetragnatha versicolor. Next base: position 22,023,680 of record JANDEH010000013.1, read on the forward strand.
AGGCAAATATAAAATTTAAAAACATTAAACACGTCTGATTAAGACCTACGAAAACAATGAAAAAAATGAAACTTTGATGCTTAATAATTCCAAAACTAATTAGAATTTTGTAAAGAATTAAACGCCAATCTCTTTCTAAAAAATAAGAATATAAGTGCTTAAAAAATCATATTTATACCGTGATTAGTTTTCATTTTAGGTAGAAAAAAACGAAAAAGTGTCAAAAATTTCGAAAATTAAAAAATCAATTCCTCTAAACCAAATTCGAAATTCGAAAAAAGGGCAACGTAGTGCACATCTACATACTTCAGAGTATTAGGTTGCAAAAAATCATAGTTCTGCTGCTAATAGATTTTGCTGAACTGGATTACCGGCGAAAAAAGAAAAACTTCAACTTTGACCTTAAAAATACCCCAGAACTAATTATCACATCAGTTAGCTTTTTGTTCTAGAATGAGCCCCAAATATTCCACTACAAATATTTCAAATTTCATAAACTTCTATCTAGTAGTTTTTGCGATATGAGAGTTCAAATAGTTGAAAAATTAAATTTTCTGAAACGGCAGCGGCGGCGGTGACAGTAACTTTTTTTTAATATAGAGAGAAAAAAATTACCGCCCGGCCGATTTTGGCCGATTTTTAGTATGCTATTATTGAGGTCATTCCTAAGTGAAAACCGTTGAGAAACCTTTTATTGCAATTTGTCCGAGGTTCAACTCTATTTTCAGTGGACTATTATTTTTGCGTGAAAAATAGATTAAAAAACTAAAAAAAACTTATGTAGTTGTAGCATCGAATGTCTTTTCTTGAGATGTTTTTGAGATTTACACAGATTAATAGTTGTATAAATCTGTGCCAAAAAGTTAATTTGCATAAGTCATTGTAATCATGCCATCTCACTCGCACCCATCCATAGGATACTGTCTCGCGCTCGCTCTACAGCTACCCTACATGCTGGTCTGGCAAGGGGTTGGAACTATCAAAAATGTCTGGCTAATGAGGAAACATTATCTAACTATTACCCAAGTATTATACAGGGTGATTCAGAAATAATCATCAATATTTGGGGGGCAGGTAGAGGGGCCCTAAACAAGCATATTTCGAATAGGGATGGTGGGGCGCAGCCTTACCCTTAAAGATCTAGGACCTAATGTAGTACAAGCGCGTTTCAAAAGGCCGTTTTTAGCAGGCCCGTGTGAAGAAACAAAACATAATAAAATGAAAAACATTATTGCATGAGGTACAGGAGTATCCGTACTACTTAAATCCTCAATGTGATAGAAATTGGACCACTTTTTAAACCGTGGGGTGAGTTTTAAAACTTCCAAGATTAATATCTTAGTCAAACAATGGAGTTCCATTAATGGTATTAAGAAAAAGGATGATCGGGGAAGGAATTTTCAATGATCAAACAGTTTCAATGATCAATGTTACGATCTTTGAAAATTCCTTCCCTGATCATCATTTTTCTAAATACCATTAAGGGAATTCCATTCTTTGACTAAAAGATTAATATTGCACTTTTGAAACTCCCTCCATGGTTTAGAAAGTGGTTCAAATTCTATAGAATTCATTGTGTAAGTAATAGGGATACTTCCTTACCTCATGCAATAGATTTTTTCATTTTATTATGTTTTGTTTCGTCACACGGGCCTTCTAAAAACGGCCTTTTGAAACGCGCTAGCACTACTTTAGGTCCTAGCTCTTTAACGGTAAGGCTGCGCCCCACAATCCCTATTCTAAATATGCTTGTCTAGGGCCCCTCTACCTCCCCCCCAATTATTGATGATTATTTCTGAATCACCCTGTATATAAAAATCAGCTTTTACAATATAACGTAAGTAGAATTATAATTTCATGAACATTAGGGGTGTCTGGCAAGGGGTTGCCACTATGGAAAGTGTCTGGGAATGAATGACGTGATTTTTTATAATATTCTGAAGGTAATACCAAAAAATCATACTTTACAATTTGACGAAAGTAGATCGGTATTTTACACACCTTTAGTACCGTTTACCTGCCAAAGCCAGGGTAACCCAAACTTCATAATGGTCCATCGTTCTTACCTGAGTTGGGAGCATGCGCTGACAAGTTTTCAGCTTTTACAAAATAACGAAGGTCTGGGGTTCACGGGCTCTTAGACTAATAGTTTGGTGTTGGCTGATCACATTCTATAGCTAATTTCATTTTCTTTAGTGGTGGTGACATGCGATCTTCTGGCGGGGGTCTATTTTTCACCTCGAAACTTAAATATTTAGGTAAATTGGGAAATTTAGTTGGAATTGCATTCGGTAGCAATTTTGGTAGTGATCTTGGAGTCAAAACTTCTTTCCCATCTATTACAGTCTTAAAGTTTCTTTCTAAGAATTTCTCATCAAAATGTAACTCACATACGGAACAAAATTCGTCTAATGTTTTATCTTTCCTGGGGATATACTTAGCCCAACATTCAACTTGATCTGCGGGTACTTAGAAAAGAGATGGCTATTTTTGTTTACCTTTGTTTCTATATCCTGTTTCACATCCAGGGACAAAGCAGATTCTTTGAGCCCGTTTCTGTGCACCGGAAGATGAAGAACTCATTATTTTTCTAAAACCCAATAATTTTCCTTAATTTCGCAAAACGTAAACAACAACATACCATGGCTTTGGCCGGCTTGGTGCTGAAAGTCGCAATGCGCAGGCGCCTATATGCACGTCTAACAGCAGCGACACCAAGCGGAGGAGTGAAACGAGGAGAAAAATTTTAGCATTGCTGGTATTGGCGAACGACACACTATCCCCTTCTAGCCACTGTAGTAGACGCGAGCGAGAGAGCAGCGAGTAAACAACGCCGGCAGTGCATGTGCACTGAGTATTTTTGTTCCTGAAGTTAAATGGATGCTGAGAAATAAAATTCCACTATTTTAGCACTTGTGGTGGTCCGTCAACCTATGCTTTATTTTTGTGTGCTGTCTCGTCAACACTACCAGTTTTCCACTTGGCGACACAAAAAAATCACCAAACTCAGCTGCAGGCCAGATTCACTGAAGTTTTTACATTTCAAATGGGGGGATAGCAAGTCAAACTAATCTTTGTAGTGTAAAAATACATATTGATTAATATAGAAACATTTTAGCAGTCCGCAAAATCACCTCTGCCAATTGTCGACTGCTGTTATACAGCCTCATCTCCAGAAGTGAGTTCAATCGTCACAATGAAGTTGTAGCGCCAAAGTATCAAAATGAAGTTGGTGACAAAAATTTTCCAAGAGGCGCCAACCCAAACACACTTCTAGAGTTTTTTTAATTATGGGTTCATGCGAAGAATTCGGGCCTGGGCGACATTTTTGGCGAAAATTGGTGATGCCAATGCCGTTTATTGGCGAATAAGCAATTCAAACTCAAAAGAACTAGGTTGCCTGAATCCCCTATTTTGCGCCATTTTTGGCGCAGTCCCGGATCCTTCGCATGAACCAAATTATGGTTTAAGCAAGAATCACAAGATACAAATTTTAAAATATCAATAACTAAGAAAATTGAGATTCCTTGAATATATCAGTCCTGTATAATTTGCTTTGAAATTTAAAATTATTAATTATTTTCATTTATTAATAATAATTATGTACCTACCCAGCCATGCAAGTGCAATGCCCAGAAAGAATTTCTCCATCGTTTTTTGCTACTATCCATGGTATATGATGTTTTTTAATGGTTTGGCTGGCTTCAACTTTAGCTGTCACCACACAAATTCCACCCTGACTTCTGAAGCATCTTGTACTTTTTACCTTCCCTGAAGATGCATAATTAAAACGAGGCAGGGAAGTATAATTCGTGAAGGACAGCTTACTATATATTTTATTTTTTTCAACTAGGTAGGTGTAGATATCAAAGATGGAAACAATTCGAAATCGCTTATTGGTGAATACCAAATCTCTTAGATCCTCGTCCAATGGATCGGGTAAATCAATCGTCCCATTCACAGATAACTTATCTAGATATCTCTTTTTACAATTTTCATCTAATGCTCGGAAGTATGGAGAACTCGTATTTCGCTAATGGAGCTCATATACGCTTAAAAATAAGAAAAGAGAAATTATAAAAAAAACCGGGCCGTAGTGTAATGTTGTTCTATGTAAATATTAGACAAACCGGAAGATTGAGTTACTTGGTGACGTCACTTCCGTTGGTTGTTTGTTTATTTAGAATTTCGTGAATAATTAAAAAAATATATTGAAAACCGATTTACTAGTTCTGTGGGTTAATTGGCGACTAATTCAGATTTCCCATGTTATTTTTTCGAATTTTAACACACACAGTCTGCCATTTCTTTTCTTGATGACCAAATTAAGTGAAACTTGGTTTTTAGGGGTTTTGTAGTCTGCTCTTTCAAAAAATCGAATAAAAATAGTCAATTAGTGTTTTCAAGCTTATACTAAACCCTGAAAAATGACACCAAAAGCATCTTTCTAACCCCACTCGTTCGCACGCAAAGTCTACTGTAACGTTTTTTTGCGGGAGCTGTACCCAAGAAATTGAATTTTCCTGTGTAGGAATTGGCATTTCTTCATGTTAAATTCCAACCCATATTGAGAGGCAACTTGAAAGACTTTTTCTAATTTAACAGTATTTTCGGCTTCTGGACTGGAAGGGACAATTATATCGTCAAGGTAAATGATCACGGTACCGTCTTGAAGGAGGTCACGGAAGACAAGTTGGATATATCGTTGAAAAATGGATGGGGAGGTACAGAGGCCAAAGGGGACCTTGTTAAATTGGTATTTGCCTGTTGGAGTAATGAAACTAGTATATTTCGCACTATCTGGATGCATATCCACATGAAAGAAAGCGTTTTTTAGGTCCAACGTGGAAAACACAGCTGAGTCTTGGAGTTGGTCTAAAATATCTTCTATCAGGGGAAGGGGAAATCTGTCTTTTACCGTTTTTAAATTAAATTTCCTGTAATCTATGCAAATGCGGGTTGATTGGTCGTGGTTTTTTGCATAAAACTATCGGAGCTGCGAAGTCTGAGGAACTTTCGGAAATTATGCCTGAATCTAACCAGGTTCTTCCTTTCCAGGTCCAGGTTCTTCAGGATTTCTTTTGAAAACAGAATAACTATTTGTTTGAATTAAATTGGTAGGTAAACTATTGTACAATTTAGGTGCAAGATAAAAGAAGTGTTTACGAAATATGTCCTTTGAAAATATTGGAATTTCAAAAATTTCAGATCTAGTATTATATTGCCTGGTTCTAAATTTACAAAGATATTTATTACGAAAAATATAAAGTAGAATGCGATAAAAAGCATTATGCCGAATGGTAATAACTTAAGAGACCTAAAATTATGGGGACTAGATTGGTGATTCAGAAGTTTGAAGCATTTATTATGTATAGAAATTAACGGTTGAAGATTGGATCTATATTCCCCCCCCCCAAATGATAGCTGCATAATTAAATAACGAATAAAACCAAGCAAAATATAATGATTTTAGAAAATTTAAACCAACTTTATTTTTAAAGCGGAAAAGTTTATATAGAACAAAACGTAATTTTTTCCCTAGCTCATTTATATGAGTTTTCCATTTAAGATTTGAATCGATAAATAAACCTAAATATTTTATACTATTAACTGATTGAAGGATGTGACAGTGACAATTATTGGAGTTTCTATTGCAAGATAAAGAATGATATTTGATGTTTAAGTTTAAATCACTTTGTCTTAGGCTAAAATGAATATATTTAGTTTTGTTTAAATTTAGAGTCAAATCATTTGCACTAAACCAAGTTTCTATTTCAAACAAATCAGTTTCAATCTGGTTTAGAAGTTCATAATCATCGGAGCACGAATAAAGTAAAACAGTGTCATCGGCATAGGTTATTATTTTACCATATAAGGTAGGTGGGGGCAAAGCCCCGCAGTTTTCAGTATTTTTAACATTGTGATCGATAGGGGGTAGATAATCCCGAAATTTCAGTTGGAGGTGTTAGATTGAGATGTTACCTACAAAACCAATCCAAATTTATACTCTTATCGATAGTATTTCAAGAGAAATTGACAATTTAGTAGAAAAAAAAAATTGCGGGTCTTTGTCTCGCAAAATGGGGCAAAGACACGCACTTTTGAATTTTCGTGTCCAAATGAAATAAACATGGATAAACAAAATGTTTCATCATAAAAACGCTAGAGATAATCATCTTAAGACATTAGACCCCCTATTATCCGCGGGATTGGGTGCAAAAGGTACCGCGGATAGCTAAAATCGAAAAAAGGCCAAAAATGAGGTGAAAACACGAAAAAAATATTTCAGCATAAAAACTATGTTTCATTGTACAAAAAAAATGATATGTAAAACTTTTAAAATGTGTACAGTACAGCAGAAACCTTTGCTCTACATCTAAAATCTCTCTAATGTCGTCTAAAATTTACCGTCATCATTAAAAAATTTTTTCGTAGCAATCGTGGATCATCCGCTCGCGGATAATGGATTTCTAATATATTGTTTTAATATTTTTAAGTTAACCAACAATATTAAACATAGATATAATCCGTTTTAATGAAAATTGTCAATCTGTTGTAGCAATTCATTTCAAAGTGCCCAATATCTTTCAAAAGGGAGAAAAAAGGGTTTCCGTTTGAGGATTGATATCTCGGAAACCTTTATTCAACTTTTTAGGGACCCTGTAGATTCTAATTTATTTTTGGGGTGAATTCCCAAAGTTTTGAAGATGCGGGTATTTGCCCCAAAACACCTGCGGGTATTTGCCCCGTTTCACTTTATTTTGAAAAACAAGCCTTATTATTTTTAGAGACATGTTAAGGAAATTATTTCAACACGAAACTGAAGTTCAAATGCTCTCTTATCATTGGCTTATGGGTTTGTATTTCTCCTGAAGCCCTATTTTATGTAATGTTTAAGTAAAAGATCGGAAAAATTACATCAAAATGATGGAAAACAAACTTACAGCATTTTTTCAACTCATGAGTGACTTAGGGGTACGAACTTTCGTAGAATGATAGGTCACAAGACAAACCAACCACCTGGTTTTCAACTTTTGAATCAATTATTAACAATTAAAAATCGCGGTGCGTGGTTTTGCCCCGTTCGGGTTTTTACCCCCACCTACCCTAAGTTTAAATTACTAAAGTCATTTATATAAATAAGGAAAAATAAAGGCCCCAAGATAGACCCCTGAGGAACTCCACGATTAGTTAGAATATAATTACTTAAACTATTATCAACTTTTACCCTTTGAGTTCTATTTGACAAGTATGAAGTAAACCATTTAAGCGAGTCACCTCGAAAACCTGCCTTATCTAATTTGTCAATTAGTATTGAGTGATTAACATTATCATTGGCTTTTTTATAACAAGAAAACTTCTATTTTAAGTTTATTGTTATCTGTACTTTTGTAAATAAATTTCGAAAATTCCAGCAAAGCCATATCAGTTGAACGTCCATCTATAAGGCCATATTGATTTCTTGCGAAGAAGTTTGTATAATTTAGAAATTTGAACATACGTTTAGATATAATTTTTTCAATGACTTTTGAGAATGAGGGTAAAATAGAAATAGGGCGGTAATTAGAAAGGTGATTTTTACAACCAGATTTAAAAATCGGAGTAACAGTAGCACGTTTTAATGAGCCAGGGAATTCACAAGATGAGAAAGATAAATTTATAAAATTGGTTAAACCTGCTATGTTTTACTTTAATTAACGGGCCTATACAGTTACAACAACAACTATGGTCTTTCAGATTATAAAATCAAAAGAAAGGATTTCGTAATTCAAAATGGGGTTTTGGCAGAATTTTCATATTTTTTTGTGGTTTTTTAACTTTTTTCATAATAAAACAAATTTTAAAGTGAAGACTTTTGATATAATTTTAAAGATCATATTAAACCACAATTTTTGAGACCATAATTTAATTTTTACCAATAGTAGTTCTAAAAGTTGAATTTTTCAATAATTTTTTGGGGTGTCGCTCCATTATTTACTCCCTGGGATTTGGTCTGGGACCCCCAAATCCTATGTGATTCTGACTCGTCTAGGTGTCTACTATCCCCCTAGAAGTGTGACCAATAATTTATGGGACACCCTGTATACACTTCCCTGATGTCTGCCGTAGAAAAAACACGTTCGTTGGGGCTGCAAACTACGTTCATAACTTTGGATCAACCCCTCTACCTGAAGGCACGAGATATAATAGCGAGTCGTGTGTGAGACCCTGAACTATGTCATGTGGTCATCGAACTTGGTGGGTTTCATTTACTCATGTCCTTTTTGGGGGCTGTGGGATACATCATGGAAGGAAGTGGCTTATCGGAATTGAAGGTGAGTGAAATTGAAGTTACTCAACACTGTGTATGCAGTCAAGAGTACAGAAAACATAATAGAAGGCCATGCCTATGCCATGGCAATAAGAGCTCATTCCTTGGCTTTCAGAGCTCTTGGTACACTAATTATGGGGTCAAATTTTTCTTCCACATTTCATTTTGACGTTGAAGAAATTTTGTACAGTGAAGATCGAAGTGAGCTTCGACAAGCACAGGAAAGACATTTCGGAAAAGAAATTTTACAAAAATTTGAATCCTAGCTTCAGCATTTAACCGATCTAGTCCCACTTCAAAATTATGTAGTAGTTACTGTAAGGTTTCTAGTAACTAGTAGCAGTTTCAAGGTCGGATAATTATTATATCATAGAATGGCAACAGTTTGTTTTGTTTTGAATTGTAGTGGTGGCGATGGCAACAAGAATCAGAATAAAGATGGCTATGAATTTGTAAGTTGTGTTCTGGTGATTAATTATTTGATGTAAGGTGCGACTGACATTTGTGCGGGGACGCGGATTTCGAAAAGAGGAATAATGTTTGCGGTCAAAGGGACCAGGAAAGAAGATTTATGGCGGGTGTTGGAAAAAATGGGTGTAACACCGAGCGATACCGCTAAAGTAACAGACTTGCGAAGCCAAATCGAAAGTAACGAAGGCTATAAAGAAGATCCGGGATTTTGGAAAGAATTTTTGATTACAACGATAGAAGAGCGTAAGGCGGAAGAGAGAGAAAAACTGCAAGAGCAAATGGAGAGAGAAAAACAACAAGAGCAAATGGAGAGAGAAAAACAAACCAGAGCAAATGGAGAGAGATAAACGAAGAGAACATGAACTGCAGTTAGCGCGATTGGAGCATGAATTGCAATTGGCGCGTTTGCAGCAAGGGCAAGAAACCAGCAACGATGGAAGGGTGAGTGATGATATTAATACAACTAGCTATGGGGGAGATAGAATTTCGGTGGAAAGTTTCGTAAAAAGTATTCGGGTACTTACAATGCCAGTCCCCACGAAATCGGAAAACTGGATATTGTTTTTTCAGTCATTAGAACGTGCGTTTGAAACAAAAATGGTACCGCACGAATTTCGCTCGGAAATTTTAATTAACTTGTTAGGGGAGAAGGCGTTGAGTATACTGACGTATCTCAAGGGAGAAGATATTAAGGAGTATGATACTGTGAAGGAAAGGGTATTGCGTGAACACGAACCCTCTCCACAAGCCTGTTTGCAGAACTTCAGGGAAGCTAGGAAGCATGCTAATGAAACGTTCTTGCAGTTTGCATCAAGGTTAAATGCGTTGTGGTGTTACTATTGCGAAAGAAGAAAGGCGAAAGATTTGCAGACTGTAAATGACTTAATTGTTTCAGATCAACTGTTCAAAACGCTAGACCCAGAAACCTCAATGTTTATCAGGGTCCAACAAGGAGAAAATTGGTTTACACCTTTCAAACTAGGTAAGGAGTGTGACATCTTCTTTGAGTCAAGAGGGAAAAACGGGTCCCAAATGAGCTGCCATGGAATAAAGAGGCAGATAAGGCTTTTCGGCAATTGAAGGAGGCGTTGTGCGCAGTATCTCAACTGAGAGTGCCGGAAGTCGGCAAGCCGTTCTATCTATACACTGATGCTTCACAATATGCTGTAGGGAGCTGCGTAAGCCAGGGCGATGCGGAAGGAAATCTTCATCCGATAGCATTTGGGAGTCAAAAATTTAATGAAGCTCAAAAGAAGTGGTCCACGATCGAACGAGAGGCTTTTGCCATCGTGTGGGCTATAAAGCGATTTGAAACACTGCTTTTTGGAGCGGAGATATACCTAATGACTGACCATAACCCACTGGTGTATCTATCACACTCAGTTCCGCAAAGTCCTAGACTCCAGCGTTGGGCTTTAGCACTGCAACGATTTAACCTTAAGATAGCTTACGTCAAAGGGCAGAAATTGAGCAATGCGGATGCCTGATCGAGATTGTGAAAGAGAGAAGATACCTAAGGTAATGACTTTCTAGTTGGACTCTGTATTGTTTATTCTGACATTGTATTTGATTTTGTTATTTTAAATTGAGATTTAATATAACTCTAGTGGGGGAGGTGTAAGGTTTCTAGTAACTAGTAGCAGTTTCAAGGTCTGATAATTATTATATCATAGAATGGCAACAGTTGGTTTTGTTTTGAATTGTAGTGGTGGCGATGGCAACAAGAATCAGAATAAAGATGGCTATGAATTTGTAAGTTGTGTTCTGGTGATTAATTATTTGATGTAAGGTGCGATTGACAGTTACTTTCAGATGATTACTTCGGTGTTAAAGTTCATTGAATCTGAACGATTGGGTGATTGGAACCTACACCTACAAGTCGTACACGAGATGCTTCCTTATTTTCATGCCAGCGGGCATTATCATTATGCTAAGTGTGCGCACTTGTATTTACAAGATACGATGACACTTGAGCACTCCATGCCACCTAATGAATATCAAGAATTCACTTCAAAATGGGTTTCACTATTCGACGAAGTGACAAATGCTGGTGCGGAACATGGACTGATATGTGGATAGAACAGCAGCTCATAAAGCATATGAAGGTGGACTTTGTAGAACGCGTGGATTTAGTGAAGGTATATTGGAGAGATGGACAATGGGAATGAGTTCGCTACAGCATATGTCAAGAGCGATTGATGATTACTTCGGTGTTAACTTTGATACAACTGACCAGCATGTGGACAGCCGTGATGCAAGAACAAATCTTGACAACTGTTGTGTGAACAAGATGTTGGATTGGTTTCATCAACACCCACCTTTTTCTGAAACGTCTTAATTAATTTCAATCAGTCCTGGAGTTGTGGGCGGAGAAAAAATTAATTGCCATTTTTCCAAGGAGGTGGGGACCAAAGGGATTCACAGAATTATTGGTAATAACTACAAAGATGTAAAATTCAAACGGAATGACCGAGTACTACCTTGGCAATCATAAGCTCATCCATTGTTATCAATGATGATCCAGTAGTAGTTAGGCCCAACAACACTCTTCCAAAAGATGGTTGTCGCCAAACAATCCGAAAATGAACTAGAAGATTTTTTAACGTACGAACTGGCTCCATATCCTTTAGCTTTGTTTGATGAGGACGGAATGCGGAAAGGCATGAAATCTGTATTGCACAAAGAATTTAAACATCTTTCAAATCCCACCCAGTTGGGAAGCTGTACAATATTCGTGATTGATGGAGGCTTTTTACTGCATAAAGTCGTATGGCCGATTGGGCAAACCTTCGCACAATTTTGCGTTTCTTACATTTATTATGTAAAAAATATAAATACCATCAAACTGCAACAATGAGGTATTCTCACGTTTTGGGATTAAATTTTATTTAAATAGTAGATAAAAAACCATGAAAAATGACGTTTACATCATGTATTTTCGAAGCCTAGTTTCTGAGATATAAATTTTTGAAATTTCGTTTTTCGTTTTGTCGCGAAAACACTTTCGAATCACAAATCATGCGCTGTGAGGTCACATCCAATAGGAGCCCGTTTTCTGATCACGTGAAAACAGAAAACACAATGGTTTTCATGCGCTATGACGTCACATCCAATAGAAGCCCGTTTTCTGATAACGTGACTTTTCTGACGTTTTGGCAAAAATAAAATTGGATTTTAAATTATTTAAAACACATTTTTGAACTTAAAAATCAGAAATTTGGGGGTTTTAGACCATAATGTATCGAAAAAGTATAAAATCAAGCAAATCCCTCACTCATGCAAATACCTCATTGTGTTCGATGGATATTCGAATGGATTAAAACGTATCAAGTCAATGGAGCGCTTGAGGAGGTCGAACAAAAAGCATACTGTAGAAAAATAATTTAAAGACTCCATCAGTATCGCAAGGAAACTTTTTATCAAATGAAAAAAACAAAGAGATTAATCACAATGCTAATGAAAAAGTGCGAAGAGAGTGGTATCGCCTCCAAACAGGCAGAGGATGATTCAGAGACACTCTGATAGTGCGGACAGCAGAATCACTGGCCTCGACTCACAAGAGCGTAGCAATCGTGGGAGAAGATGTAGATCTTCTGGTAATCATGATAGGTCTACAAATCCCAGCAAATGTATATTTTCTCAAACCAGCAAGAGGTAAATATATTCAGATGCTGTACCATCCGGCAAGTGCAGTGGAAAGTAATGTTTCCAACCACATGCTTTTCCTCCACGCGATAAGTGGTTGTGACTCTACTTCCGCCAAGGGAAGGTGAAATCTATCAAGACCCTCTCCAAAAATCCTGATCTTGCATCCTATACAGGAGATTCAGAAATAATCAACAATAATTGGGGAGAGGTAGAGGGGCCCTAGACAAGCATATTTCGAATAGGGATGGTGGGACGCAGCCTTACCGTTAAAGAGCTAGGACCTAATGTAGTGCGAGCGCGTTTCAAAAGGCCGTTTTTAGAAGGCCCGTGTGACGAAACAAAACATAATTGTGGCGGTGGACAACGGACTCGAACTGATAACTCTCAAAGGAACTCTAACTCTGTATACTTGCAAATGTGATGTGTGACGTTTGTAATGTGACGTTGACTGTAACCTGTGTATAGTGTATGTATATGATTTCTGTTGGCGTGAGAGCTTCTCGCCACTAACCAAAACTTGATTGAATAAATAAGTTTGTAAGCAGTTGGTAGTTTATCTTGTCTCTAACAAGTAGGACTCGACACCTACAATAATAAAATGAAAATATCTATTGCATGAGGTAAGGAAGTATCCCTACTTCTTACACCATGAATTCGATAGAATTTGAACCACTTTCTAAACCGTAGAGTGAGTTTCAAAGGTGCATTATTAATCTCTTAGTCAAAGAATGGAGTTCCCTTAATAGTTTTTAGAAAAATAATGATCAGGGAAGGAATTTTCAATGATCGTAACATTGATCATTAAAACTGTGTGATCATTGAAAATTCCTTCCCCGATCATTATTTTTCTAAAAACTATTAAGGGAACTCCATTCTTTGACTAAGAGATTAATATTGCACGTTTTATAACTCACCCCACGATTTAGCAAGAGGTCCAATTTCAATCACATTGAGGATTTAAGTAGTACGGATACTCCTGTACCTCGTACAATATTTTTTTCATTTTACTATGTTTTGCTTCGTCACACGGGCCTTCTAAAAACGGCCTTTTGAAACACTCTCGCACTACATTAGGTCCTAGCTCTTTACCGGTAAGGCTGCGCCCCACCATCCCTATTCGAAATATGCTTGTCTAGGGCCCCTCTACCTCCCCCCCCCAATTATTTCTGAATTACCCTGTATACCTCCCACTGAAGCTGCAGCTCAACAACACGCCTTTAGAGTTTATTTTCAAGTGCAGCAATGGATTGGAAACTATCTGAATCCAGAGCAGTGGGGTTGGTTGGTTGTTTGGGGTTTTATGGCGCAAGATCCAAAATAGGACATTCTACGCCAAACAAGACCAGAAAAACAATTCAAGTATTAAAAATTCAGCGAGCGATAAGCTCTTGTTTAGCAGTGGGGTTGGAAATTGACAAAAAATGGAATGGTTCCCGTAACAACAGTGGAGCCCCCGGCAACCGAAAAACTCCTTCAGCTCATATCATGTAAATGCAAGACTGACTGCCAAGGTCGGTGTGGGTGCAGGCGATCAGGACAGTTCTGCACCAAACTCTTCCAGCAGAGCGAAGGGTCGTGCTCCAATGTCATTTGGATTTAGAGAATGAATAAGACGAGGAAGAGACTATCACTTTGTCTGAAGCATCGAAGACTAGAAAAGGTATTAATTCTTGGGATAGTTCATATTACATTCCTCTAATAACATTATTTATTTTGTTAAAATTTTTAGAGGGAAAACAACAACTACCTACTACTCAGCGAGGGCCTCTGATGCTTTGCAACGAACTTCTAGAACCCAAAACCGTAAGAACTTCTAGAACCCAGCCTTCTGCTACCGAAGAAGTATTACCAAAACCACCAAAAACCAAACGGAGCCGTCTACAATAATTGAGCATCCATCGGGTATTTCTCATCGTAATAATTGTAATCTACTTATGTTTAACCCATAATTTGTCTTTAATCTCATATTAATTTCCAGTTAATTAATTCAAACAACATCTTTTGAGCTTAATGCTATGTATTCCGTGTAATAAACATAATGGTGATTCAATTAAACTATTAGGGGGTTTTCCAACTTGATTTCGCTTGCTTTTTCGTGATTATGCTTAGTGAAAATAGCCATTCTGTTCCTTAGAATCTGTAGTTTACGAATCGCGATGGTGGAAACTTCGGGTCTGCGCCAGGGGATGGTGAGAAGCGCAGAAGTGGAAAATCGACGAGTTTCAATTTTGTGTTGTTTGGAGTCAAAATGGTTCCTTTTACTTTATTAATTTGCTCAAATGCTCCATAATACGAGAGAAGCGAGGGAGGACTAACGGGACATAGAGTTTGGAAAGGATCAGTTCACTCCAGTAGAAGGGGTGGAAGGATAAAGTGGAACGTAAAAATTTGTAAGCCTATTTTCTCTGAGGCGCAGGCTTATAGTCGTCCATTAACGTAATGAAAGGTGCCATTCTTTTCCTTATTTTCAGGCGAGAAAGAATTGCGATAGTAGAAATCTGGCAACGCTCACTAGGGGTAGGGAGAGGGGCAGGAAAAAATTACGAAAATCAGCAATATCTCCTGAAAAATAATTTCTTTTCTGCACCAACTGCGGTTGAATGTTTTGTAAATTGACACCAAAAATGGGTAAAATGCATTAAACCAATTTTCGAACGATTCTTCTACTTAAAATAGGGCCTGAAAGGTGTAGAAAAAAATAAGGGGAAATTCTCAACTTTTAAGTCTTTTAAAAACTTATTTTTCCTCGTGAAGAAGCACTAATTTCAGGCTAATTTTTCCCTTTATACACTTAAGAATACGAAATACCATTGTAGATATCTGGGACCTGCGATTAAGGAGGAGGACAGGGGCAGAAAAAAATATTCCTGTTTTTATACTCTTCGTGAGAGTAAAATTCAAAATTATCTACTTTTAGTAGAGTCATAAGTGGTGCAAATAAAGAAGATAGATACCTGACATGTCTAACAGCCCGTTAGAAAAGAGTTCCTCCCATTGGAAGGTGAAATGGAAGGATAAAATACGTGCCACTCGATAAAATACGTGATGTATTAATGCATTTTTTGGTACATTCGTATTAGCTCGTCCATTCGCCAACAGGGGCGATAAGTCGCCAAGTCTGGTAAACCCCGCAACACTACCGTTGATTGTGGTAACCCTGGAATGGACCCCTAGATGCCACGTTTGGGGCTCGTTGGATTGGACGTGGTGGACCAGTCGCCTGGCCACCTCGATCTCCATTCTCGATCTCCACCATTTTTATGGGGACATCTAAAGAGTATTGTTTATGAGACACCACTTGACTCAGATGAAGATCTCGTTGCTCGATTATCTGAAGCTGCTGCACGTGTGAGGGAAATACCTGGCATCTTTGAACGGGTTCGCCAATCTTTCCATCGACGCTGTCAAGCATGTATTAGTGTGGGTGGACGCAATTTTGAACAATTATTGTAACAGCTATTGTGTGTTGTGGATCTTACTTTAAATAAAAATTTCATTCCTATTTAACTTAAGGTATCCGACTGGTCTAAAATCCTCATTTTTTTCAAAAAATGTGAAAAACATTTTATGATCTATTCTTAAAGCCAGTTTAATAGGGTTTCCAAAAATGTCTTACTTTTTATCCTAGCTAAATTAGAAAAAGAGTTACACCAATTTTTAGTATCCAAAAAGCTATCTCACACTGTGGCCGGGAATATCTTTACACGCGTTTTGTGAGGAATGGTATTTTTGAGCAGTAGGGTTCACGGTAAACGTGATTTCTCCTATACTATTTTAAGTATGATTACAAAACTTTATGAGTTTGTTGTTCATATTATTATGAATGTTTTGTTCTATTATCTAAAGCCAGTTCCTAAATAAACTTTTTTTCAAGTGGTTTTGCATAAAAAATCGGATTTTTTTGGTAAATTTCCATTGAAGGTGGTTTTGAACATTTGTATCTCTGAAACTTGTGTTAATATTATAATTTCTGTAGTTCACAACACAGATGTATATATAAACTTCAGTTTCTGCCAAACAACATGTTTGTATCTAATTTGGAACTTTTATAAACGTGTTTGGCGTAACGTGAAAATTTGCCTTTATTTTCGTACAAATGTCTCAATATTTTGAAAAATTATTTTTTAAAAATTTTGCTTTTTAGTTTTTTTGTAGTTTTGAAACATATCCTATTACAAAATAACCTTTTAAAATTTATTTAAGGAATATTTTTAAAAAATGTCTCCTAGACAAGTCGGATAACTTAATGTAAAATACATCGTTTATTGTGATGATCAACTATGGATCAACACGCCGCTTAATGTTATCAAAATGTGTCCATACCCCCTCAAAAACGACAGATTTCAAATTCGTGTTGAAGGTCAATTTTTGCAAGTAAACATCTTACAGTTGGGGGAAAATACTCAGTTGTGATTTTTCACGAACCAGTTGGGTTAGGAGGACAAATGAGAGGTCTTTTTTCATCATTTAGTGTGTTCTATAATCGGTGAAATTTTTGAAACTTTAGGGGGTGGACTTCATATTAAGCGGAACACTAACTTTTGTTTTTCCAATGAGAACCCCCAATTATTTTTAGTTTTTCTGAAAGAGCATCTCTTGAAACCCTAAAGTACCAAGTTTCATCCAGTTTGGTTTATAAAAATTTTTTTATAAAAAACTAAACTTAAAAAAATGCTTGAAATCGTGAAATTTTTTTTATGGGAATCGATTCTGGTAGTAATTTTATGGTGGAAATCAAAATTTCAATCGATTTGATCGAATAGTTTTTGATAAAAACGAATTCATAATTCAAGGAACGGGATGGCGTAGCCGTTTGCATACCGCAAATGTTTTTTCTCGTTTGTTTTTATCAAAAATTATTCGATCAAATCGATAGAAATTTTGATTTCCTACATAAAATTACTACTCAAATAGATTCTCCTAAAAAATTTCACGATTTCAAAAATTTTTTAAGTTTAGTTTTTTATAAAAAAATTTTATCAACCAATCTGGATGAAACTTGGTATTTAAGGGTTTCAAGAGATGCTCTTTCAGAAAAACTAAAAATAATTGGGGATCCCTATTGGAAAAATAAAAGTTAGTGTTCCCTTTAATATGAAGACAACTCCCTAAAATTTCGAAAATTTCACATATTATAGAACACACTAAATAATGAAAAGTCATTCACACACTTATTTGCCCTCCTCACCCAACTGGTTCGCGAAAAATCACAACTGAGTCGTTTTTTTCCCTACTATACTCCCCGGAAAGTATGTACCACTTTTTTTTGAAAACCTAATGAGTCAGTTGCACATAAATACTTCATAATTACTTTTACTAAATAAAAAGTTTAAGAAATCACTAATTACACGGTTTGATACTTTGTTCATATGGAATCGCTTATTTTTATCAATCGCATAATGCGATCACATTAAGCGGACTCGACTGCATACGTGTCGAACAAGCTACTGCCTTCAAGACATAATACAAGGGCAGCTGAACATGACAGCTGCTTTAGCTCCTTAGTAGCAGTCAAACCTTAGTAGGACTTCATCGGTTATGACAATGCAGAGGGGGAGAACACTTTGCTGAAGCACCTAGATCTTCAAACTTCAATAGTATACTAGTCTCAGCTTCGCAGAGACATAAAAAACATGAAAAACTTGACGCATGTGGCAACGGCCACAGTAAAACATTCTTCTAAGAAACTTGTAGAAGATAAACGGAGCAGCTCCACCCCGAGAGTTATAATGACCGGAAGGTCACCGAGTGCTCTTTCGGTTATGACAAATCAAGGGGGGATGCTGCCTTCAAGTAAATTGTCAGATATAATGTATAAGAAAAAGTTTTATAAAAAGCGGTGAGTAAACTTTAAAATTAATATAAAGCTTTCAAAGCTTTTTTTTTATTTTATTTCTCATCAGTACTAATTTGTTTCAATTCATTTTTTTGGTCAGCTAAAAGGGCATACGCCCCAGACTGACTAATAAGCTTTTTCTCCAATTTTCATATGTACTGCATTGCACAAAATAAAAAAAATTATTATTATTAAAACTAAATCACCGCTTTTTATTTAATGTTAAGTTAATTATATGTTTCTACTTTCTGGCTCACTGTATCACATGCCTCGGCAGCAATCATATGATTAATCCTACGTGCTAATATGTTAGGGTAGCTATCATATGATTGCTGCCCTAACCGTAGGGAGCTACTGAAATAACAATCGTCCTGAACATTTCAATGAAAATGTGTTGGGGTTGAGATAATTGCCCTTTAGTTATACACGTTTTCTTAAATCGAAGAAAATTATAGATGGGGTTAAAAAACAGTTTACGTGTGGACTTTTATTTATAAATGTGCTTCTGTTAGGAGGATTACGAACAAATCTGAAAAAAAAATCATTTATTACTCCGCCAATCTTCGAATTTAAATACTTTGAACACTTGTTTCAATTTCTAACGGCTTGAATGATTTAATAAAATCGAAAATGAATGTGCGAATGAGACAATCTTAATTGTGTACCGATATTTCTTGAAATTTAATCCATCTTAATATTATTAAAATATTACTTCGAAATTTCTGGTAAAAGTGTATAAATTACCGGGGTAGTGTATAATTACCGGGTCCGCCTGACCAGAAAAATTTCAATAGGCAATAAAAACGTTCACCAAATAATTTCTCTCCCGGATTCTTAAAATTTACCAAATATTCTAATTGTAGTTGTATTATGTATGGAGGAATATTTTTGCGTTCTAGGTTTTACAGGATTTTAAAAAAATTAAGGGACTCTCTTTTGCTTTTGGACCCACGTTTTTTCCCTTAGAGGGTCTCTGGGACCCAGGTTGGTTAGAGTTCACCGCAAACACTGATTTATGATACATCTATTAAGTAAATTGCTTTATTTTTTATGAAATAATTGTAATGGATGGTTTATTCTTTTCAGATTTCAGGCGATGCCTCAACTGTCGATTTCCTGGAGTTTCCTCACCCAAGATTAATCATTAACGGGGATATTCCTTTTGGAGTATACACAATAATCTGTGAGGGTCAAATTCTCTGCAGCTGCTCTAATTTTATTGAAGCACTTCAATGTCTTATATCATTCTATTAAACATTGAATACCCTGATTTTGCCCTCAGCACTTAAAAATACATTCAACATAGTATATTAAAAATTAAAAAAGGTAATATACCCCCAAAGAGTAAGAACCTAGATGGGGAAAATTTTGTAAGTTTGAAAATAAATGTTTTTTTTTGTAATAAATATGATGCTTATATTTCTCACATCAAACTTTTCCATATAACCATGATGTACGTTTCAAATATGTTTGTGGATTTGAAAAATGCCCAGTTACATCTTCAAGCTTTTATTTATTTAAAACACATTTCTTTCATCATGAAGAGTTACGTCCAATTCTTATTTTCCGAAAATTTATCACAAAAGCGACTTTTTTGGCAATTTTAATGACAAAAAGTCTAACTAATGATTATTAAACTTTCAATTAAAATATAACCGGAATATATTTGCACAAGTAATAAATATAGTAAAATAATTAATTTATTCCTTTTAATTAATACAAATTGATTAAGAATTATTAATTAAGAGTTAATTTAAGACTTTTTATTCCAATAATTTAGCAGAAATAACAGTATTTTCCAAAAAAAATAATAAATTTATTAGCTAAAATTAGTTTTATAAATATCAGTTATTTAATTCATTTCATAAGAATCGAAAGCGTTTTAATGAAAAAAAAAATAAGGAAACACTAGCATTTCACTACGGGGAAAAACACGGGGGCATTCGTGCCTGGCGTCCCTTTTTAGGGACGCTTTTCAAGGGTCCAAAACAAGGTCAAGATAAAATATTTTAGAAAAATAAAAAAACACCACAACTGATTTTATGTATAAACAGTAATATACAGGGTGTTTCAGATAAGTGGTACAATATTTTAAGGGGAGATAGGGGACATCTGGACGAGTCAGAATCACATAGGATTTGGGGGTCCCAGAACAAATCCCAGGGAGTTAAAAATGGAGCGACACCCCAAAAAAATTATTGAAACATTCAATTTGTAGAAGAAGTACTATTGGTAAAAATTTAATTATGGTCTCAAAAATCGTGGTTTAGTATAATCTTTAAAATTATCTCAAAAGTCGTCACTTTAAAATTTGTTTTATTATGAAAAAAGTTAAAAAACCACAAAAAATGTGAAAATTCTGCCAAAACCTCATTTTGTATTTCGAAATCATTTCTTTAATTTTATAAAATATTAAGAAAATATTAACATCTAAATTAGTAACAAGAAAAACAAAGCTTCAGGTTTATAAAACTATAATCACAGACCAGCAGTTACCTATGGAGCAGAGACCTGGGTTCTAACAACTACGTCTTAATCAAAGCGGAATTTTCTACAAAAAGGAAATTTTTGAAATTTTTCCTTCTAACCCTTCCTCTTTCTGTAATAATGTAGAAAATGAGACTTGGAACCATATGTTCAACACTTGTCCTCTTTATAATCAATACAGAAACAAATACTTAACCGGTTTAAAACCTTTTCCGTTAATATTAACTCAAAGTCAATACGAAAGAATTTATTATTTTACAATTTCTATTTTAAAAGTCCGTAAAAATTTATTAGATAAATCGAGTTAGCCCAATGTTCCAACAATCTTTAATATTTATCTGTGTATATTTACGTTTATCTTTCATAGTTTTAATGTTCAATGATAATTAAGTGTTAATTTGTTTCCTTATTTGTAATTTTTGTTCCTTTATTTTTACTACTTTGTAAACGGGCACGAGCCCATTACAATAAAGTCTTGTCTCGTCTAATCACCTGGAAGAGAAAAACTCTAAGAGCAGTTTTTGGACCTTTGAAGGAGGGTGACCTTTGGAGGAAGATATTTAATTGTGAAATTGAAAGACTATTTAAAGAAAAAGACGTAATTAATTATACAAAGACCAAAAGAATACAATGGTTGGGACACCTCGAGAGAATGGAGGAAGAACCACTAGGAGATCTTCAAGGGTAAGTGCCAGGGACAACGAAATAGAGAAAGGCCAGTCAAAAGATGGTTGGATGAGGTTGAAAAGGACCTTAAAATTCTAATTGTAAGTCCGTAATTGGAAACAAAAAGCAAGGGACAGAAGGCTTTGGAAGAAAATTGTTCTACAAATTGAATTTTTCAATAATTTGTTTGGGGTGTCGCTCCATTTTTAACTCCGCCCTCAGGGCACCTCTTTCGGTGATTGGGCCCCACGACCCCAAGGGAACCCAGTGATCTTTGCAAAATATCCTTTCTAAAGTTTCATCAAAGGAGATGCGAGGAAAATTCACCAAGGATTTGAATTCCTTAATTAAGGATTTGGATGAAATTACTTTCAAGGCTCTAGCGGACTCAATGATGGAAAGTTATTTAAATAACGAAGAAAGTAAGGAGTTTGGAAAGTACTTTAAGAATTATTATACGAACAGATCAGAATTATGGGCATATTGTTTTAGGAAGAACTGCCAGGTTAACACAAATATGAAATGCGAGCGTTGGCACTGCGAGTTAAAGTGGTACAGTGCCCACGGAAAAGTTATCAAACGGATGGACAAATGTTTATTCTTGGTTCTTAATGCAATCTCCAAAAGACTCCTCAGCCAATTAATTACCATGGAGAGATCGAAACTCACCACTAAAATAAAAGAAATAAGAAAAAAACATGCAAAAAGTCTTGAAATACCATCTGACAGTATTATTGAAGATACATCAGAGAACAGGTGGTATGTGAAATCGAGTAAGAGTGATGAAACTTTCATATACACTTACGATGTGAAATTTGTTCCCGAAGCATGCAAATGTGACATCCGATGCCACGACTGCGCCATATGCATTCATCAGTTTTCATGCACTTGAATAGATTATGCTGTCAGATTTATTATCTGTAAGCATATTCATGCTGTTAAACACAAAATTTAATTCATTATTAAAAAAATCAATAGTAAATGAATGTGATCTGTACAAAGCAACAATACAAATATCAATATCCTTTACATAAAGCACTATAATTTCAGCTGAAGACATATTGATCTCAACCATATTCAACTCAATTTGCCAAAAAATCTGACAGAGATATGTGTCTTCAGAAAGCTAAGCAAACCAGATTCCTTTCTTCTGACATCAACCCAAGGTACAGCACTTCTCCTGTTTTCATAAATGAACACTTGGCACCAGCCATGAAGCGACTCGTCTACGTTTGTAAGGTTTTTAAGAACGAAAAAGGTTTTAAGTATTGTTGGATTAAAGAAGGTAAAGTTTTTCTACGTCAAGGAGAACGATCTAGGGCTTATCGAATTCAAAAGAAAGCGATTTGTTAAATGTTCCCGTTACAGAGGCTCAACCAGATGGATTCCATGATCACATCTGATCAAGTAAACAATAAACAAAGCATCACCCTAGCAAGTATTGACGATCTAGGTAATTTCTTGTTTCCTCCTTTTAAAAATACCAACGCCCCTTCTGTTGACCTAACTATTATGCATGTTAATATACAAAGTGTCAGATCTAACTTTGATAGTTTAAAAATTCTTTTATCTGAAATTAAATTCAAAATTGATGTACTAATATTAACTGAAAGTTGGATATGTGGCTCGGAAATTGATTTTTATAAGCTAGATAATTAGATAAAATGTTTCATTTTTGCCGTGCCTACAACCGCTCTGGTGGTGTTATTGTCTATATAAAGGACGTATACGATTTTCTAAATCTAAATATTTCTATGATTACTTCTGAATGTGTTTTAATTTACAGTTCTAATCTTAATTTTGCTATCTATGCCATATATCGATCGCATTCTTTTCCAGTAAATGAATTTAACCATGAGCTTGAAACAATACTTAACCCTTTCAGGACCAGTGTACGCGCGGCGAAACCACCCCTTTGCGATTTTTTTTCTCCCGCTAAAATTGTCATAAAGTCTTCATTTTTTTAAACTAAGCTTTAACCTCTTCTTTACACGAATAGATGGCAGCATCTCTCGAGAAACGAGTCTGAGGTTTTCAAAAATTTTCTCCATTTTTTAGTTTTCAGATTACTATAAATATCCCCAATTTTATGTACAAAAAGTACAAAAATATGGTGAATAAATCATCAAAACATACAGTTTGGACTCTTAGGAAGTGAGATTGGTAAATTGTATTAGAAAAAGTTCTCTTTACGCCCCCAAAAAGCCCCTCTAAAGAGTGGTTTCGCCTCGGCATACCGAGTCCGGAAGGGAGGACTGATCCTTCGTCGCTCTTCAAGCCGCCGCTCCGCTGAAACTCGTCTCTCGTCACAGCTCTTGACTTACTTATTGCGCCTTTTTTTGTGGGAGGCTGACTAGTATGGGGGACTGGTACGAAATGGATGGATTTTTGGGGAGGGAGAGAAAAGAGACTTATTTATATGATCCATCTTGAAATGTTCACGGTATTTTTTTCGCTGCGAATCAATATACACCTAGTGGGCACAGAGAATTATGGGTTCGCGGTATCGATTGAGGCTAAGTGTGAGAAAAATTATTGCCTACAGAGATGCATGAAATAATACACATGTTGAGAATGCATGCTTTGTGCAGATTTACCGACATCAGGATCTGTATTTTCAGTCTTGTTTCATTCGCGTTAGTTCCCCTTGCATTCATCATGGCCCGAAGAAGGAATCTTGGAGTAAAAGAAGCTTTGGAGTATTTTGCGCAGTTACCGTCAGATGATTCGTTTAGTTCTGACAGTTGTTCAGATGAGGATGAGCAACAGCAATCATTATTGAATCCGGATGTTGCTGTAATTGAGGATATTGACGAGACGGATGATATTCCTGATGATCCTGACATACCACCTGAGCCTACCCAAGGAACTGTTACTTGGACGAAAAGAAAGAATGTAAATAAAGTGCTTCCTGATTTAACTGAAAGAGATGGATTGGCCGAGGAAATACTAAACATTCAAGATGTGCAGCCATTAAACGTTTTTTTAAAACTGTTCACCGTTCAACTTCTGGAAATAATTGTTTTCCAAACCAATATGTATGCTGTACAAGGAGGAAAAAATTTTTCTCCTGCGGATGTTGAAGAACTCTACATTTTCCTTGCTATTAATTTATTAATGGGGATCAAAAAGCTTCCCAGTTACAAAGATTTCTGGTCGACAACTGAATGTCTGAATGACGGGTTTGTTTCAAACCTGATGAGAAGGAACAGATTTTCTTGGTTTCTTGGAAATCTCCATGTCAACGATAACTCTCTTCAACCTAAAAAAGGAGATCCAGAATTTGATAGGCTTTACAAATTGAGACCAATGCTCACACATTTGTCCGAGAGGTTTTCTTGTGTTCTCCATCCTGGAAAAACTCAATCCATCGATGAGTCTATGATAAAGTTCAAGGGAAGAAGTTCCCTGAAACAGTACATGCCCAAAAAGCCAATCAAACGAGGTTATAAAGTTTGGACACGTTGTGATGAAAGCGGGTTTTTGTGCCAGTTTGAGATATACACTGGAAAACTTCAGGAAGTTGAAAGAAACCTAGGTGAAAGAGTAGTGAAAACTCTAAGCGAACCATTATTTGGAAAGAACCATTTAGTTTTTATGGATAATTATTTTTCATCGTATGAACTTTTTCGGTTTTTGCAAACAAAAAATGTGTTTTGTTGTGGTACTGTCAACCTGAACAGAAAAAACTTGCCTAAAGATTTATCAGATGATAAAAAGTTGAAACAAGGTGACTTTGACTGGGCTGTGAGTGAGGATGGGATTACCTGTTTGAAGTGGAAAGACAAAAGATGTGTCTCTTTACTTTCTAGTTTGCCTGATCCAGTCAATGTTTTAGAGGTTGAGCGAAAACAAAAGGACGGGGAAAAGTTATCCATAAAGTGTCCAAAAGACTATAACAAGAACATGGGATATGTGGACTATTTTGATCAACTAAAAAGTCTCCACGAAATAGACCGAAAAAGCAAAAAATGGTGGCATAGGATTTTTTTTTCATTTTTTAGATGCTTGTGTAGTAAATTCTTATTTATTATATAAAATGCATCCGGAATCTGACGAAGATTTTAAAACCTTAAAATCATTTCGAGTTCACCTTATTCAGAGCATGGTGGCTGTAGGGCTGTAGGTTTTGTTATTCCCAAAAAGAGGCTTTCATCCAGCCCTAGATCTTCAGCCAAAACAAAAGTTCCGAAGGAAATGAGACTTAGAAATACCGAACACATAGCTGTGAGATGCAAACCAAGAAGATGCGCATATTGCAGCACAGTTAAAGAGCCTCATAGATCCAGGTGGAAGTGTGAAACCTGTGATGTAGGGTTGTGCATGTTTCATCAAGGTGTTACCTGCTTTCAGAAATTTCATTCACATTAAGCTAAATTTTACATTGTATTACTTTATCGTAACAAAAGTTTTATTTTCTGTTTTCCTTTTTATAAAAAGCATATTTTTTATTTACTTAGATAACTCTTTCTAAAGATCATTCTATACCACCATGCGTTTGCTTTTTCGTAGTAGTGTCCTTTTATTGTTTGTACTTATATGTTTGCTTTTTTGTGTAGAATCTTTTGAAGTAAATGTATATTTTTTATGGTAGTAGCAATGTATACATACTATTATTTTATGATATATTTAGCTGTATTTTTGTGCAATATGTTTTTTATAAGTGTCATGCTTATGATATTCTTTTTTAAATTTTAATTACATAAAATAGTTTATATATTTATTTAATCTCTATCCTAAATAAAAGTAAAAAAAATAGGAATCTGATGTAATAAATTTTTTTTGTAAAAAAAAAATATTTCATTCCTAAAATTTGGCGAGGTTGGTTGGTTGGTTGGGTTTTATGGGACAAGGGCCAGAATTTGGCGAGGTATGAGTCATAAATAATTATTTTCATATATATTTTCATTATATATAAATAACTGGTTTCCTAAAAATCTGGGCTCTAAATTGTTCATTTGGACATTATTCTGGTATTGCGCAACACCACACTTTTCTAGACCCATGCGGCTCCTTGGTTGCAGACTGAAGCCACCCACCACGGCAAAACGGAAGTTGCTAAATTTTTAAAAATTGATTTTTTGTGATCCTTGAGGTCCTAATAACTGATAATAAGTGTTGTTTACCCCGAAGAAAAAAATTTTTTACTGGTCCTCAAAGGGTTAAAGCGTTTTATGCATATAAGTGGTAAATGAATTATTGTTTGAAATGTCTTCCTTCCATACAGGAATTCAACCTATTTTAAACTCAAAACTTGATGTTTGACCATTTTTTGTACTCCTCTGAAATCAAACCTGCAAATATCAATAGTGACAGATATTTATATACCCTAAAATATTTTTCCATGTATATAATGACTTTAAGTCAGTGGAAATCATGCACACATAAATGGCATAGCACAAGTTGTAAACACATGTTAGTGGGGAATGGAAGATTGGGGGTTCACTTTTGTTGGTGTTAAATAAATATTAATTTTGATGTAAGTTAATCATTCATTTGACTACATATGATGTTGTGGGTCAGTTATTATTTTAAAACGTTAAGTAGTATGTGATACTTTTGACGAGTGGGATTTATAGGTTGAGATGTGTTCTTATCTTATGATTAAGAATACTCTCTTCCCGATTGGAGAAGAGAACAACTCTTATAAATTACATTAGAAATACTCACTCAGATTTGCCACAAAACGTTTATATTTCAGTGCCAAATTAATTAACTTCTGCCATACCCAAAATTCAGTGAAATAATCTGTTTCTCTAACAACTGCAGCATCATATGACCAGAGCTCTTCACCCGGCGGCAAGAGAGTAGGTAAATGCTACTCTTTTGCCCTGACAAGTTACACATATACTTCAAGTGTAATCACATGGCATACTTTTCGGAATTAAATTAAGAGAATAAAATTTGAAAATATAATCTAGGAAGTAAGGGCCAGAGCTGATATCGTTATGGAGAGGTCTTGGGTTTTTAAGCATTTAAACTCTTATCAAATCAGGATGTTAGGAAACTTCTTAAGCTAGCTTAAAGTGTTTCCGGACCTGGAAAAAATTCGTAAACCTGGTTCTGGGGGAGTTCAGGAGGGGGGAACCTTTGAACCTGGTTCCGGTCAGCTCCCATAGGAGCAATATGCAAAAGGTTTGGGGAAATTTTATTACGTTTGGGAGAAGGTTACAACTTTTTCCAGGTCCGAGTCTAGAGCATAAATCTCAAAACAAGCAGGTGGCGGTAGCCCCTTGGTTAACCTAGTATTTGCCTTTCACTTTTTGTATCAGTCCAAGTACTACAATCGTCTTTGATCTCTTGTGTTATTTTAAGATAATTTTTAACAAAACACTTAGATTTTTTTTATCATCTCGCTAGCTCAATTAAACATTAACTTATTATAATATAACTAGTTCAACATTAAATTATGCTTACATCCAATTCTGATTCAGCTTATAAGTTTCAAACTTTAACCCATTTTCGGCCCAATGGTGCGTTTACACACCATTTCCATAAGTATTTCTTTATTAATACTGTGGAAGACATTTTCCCTTCAATTTATTTTTCTTCAAATTTATTTATTTATTTTTTATTTTATTTCAGATTTCTAACTTGAAACGGTCGTTGTCAAAGTCACATTTTTGAAAATGTTAAATTATTCCAATTCATGTCAGCTATAAGTTTTCATAATGGTCTAAGGATGTAAGTTCTGTAAATAAAATAAAAATTAAACATAAGCCATATTTAAACTTAATTTTTTTCATCTAAATTTAATGGTTTGTTTACGCACCATTGGCCCATGAAGTAATGGCTAAAAATTGAAAATTCTGTCCATTACATAAATTTCAAATATGTGCATGCTAATACTTAAATATGCTCTAATTTATAAAAAAAATGCAAAAATATTTGTCCACACGCGATTTTTGCCAATTTAACCCTTTCACACCGGCAGGACATATGCTGTCCCATGGTGGAAAATTTTTTTGAAAAAATTACTACTGAGGCAACATGCCGTATTGAAAGGGTTCAAAGTGTTCGAACTTAAGAATTCGCTTGCTGATCTATACTTTTTCCCGCAATGAACTTTCTAAAATCTTCATTTGTCTTCAATTTACTTAAATAAAATATATATTGCTTTCATATAAAATCGTGTATTTAGTTCCATAAGGGGTTTAAAATAATTATCCACCTTAAAAATAAAATTTAAATATAAATTTTTCGTCCCCTTTTCTGTTCTCGAGGTTTTTTCCGCAATACATCTACATTAGATTTCCCTTGACCTTCATGCTTTGTTGACCTCTACTCAGACCATAAGGGTAAAGGGAAGTGTTTTGAAACAACTTTAACATCCAAATATCCCACGCCACTCCTCCCCTCATAGACAGCCACCGTAAGCTGTGTTCATTGATTCGGGCAATGGTGCGTAAACAAACCGTTTCATTTCTTATATAAAAAATTAATTTTTTGCACAAAATTTTTTTATGAGTTTTAATGAACGTAATTTAAGCATGTCTCAATAAAAATATTCCAATATTTTATAAAATTTCTAGGCTTGGCCTGAAATGGGTTAAGAAAACAGAAGTATAAAAAACACATAACATTGCAATAATTTTTATTGATATTATTTTAATAATAAATTAATAAACAACATAGATTATAATTTTTATCAAAGTATTTAGTACTTTTAACCATAAAATTATAACATGTAATTTCACTGATCACTTGTGAACATATGGAGATTTTTCCCATTCTCAAAGGCTTACCAAGCTTTGCAAAGGAACACAAGATTATGCACTTTCTTAACAATAGAACACTATTTTCTTTCACATATGCAGAACATGAAAGCATAACAATGATAACCTTATTTTTAAAGAAATTGTTACAAAAGGTTCATGATTCCTAGTAATAAATAGCATGACTTTCAGGAATTTACCTTCAATACTGCAATGTAATAAAGTAAAACAATCAATCTTCTAGGTACAATATAAAATTTAACACTTATGCATGACTTAAAATTTTATTTTTTTGGAACCATGATTTGAAATAAGGGATTGGTTGAAATCACGAATTTTGTGATTAATCATAATGTTCACAAAGGTTTTTATGAAGAATACCTGAGCCTCTTTCCCATGTTCTAAATGGCTCTGAAACAATTCAAATGAAATGTCCATTAGTATGTCACTGATTTTTTTCTTTACCCCAATGAGATGATAATTGAAATGAATAGTAAAAGAATTGCTAAATTTTTTTATATAGTTTGCTAAGTTTTCACTAGGCCATTTAAGCCCATAATCAGTGGAGTCTTTATAATCCTTAAAAAACAGAAATATGGTTTCTGTGGTTAGTGTTTTTGTCCCAATCAATATCTTCTTGCAATCCTCACATTTTATTTTTTCACAAACATTTTTCGCTAGGTACCCTGAAATGAAGTTCAAAATATTGTCATCCATGGAAATCTCGTCTTGCACGACTGGTTCTTCCAAATCTGTTTGAGTATCTGATGTTTCTTCATCACTAATACATGTTAAGAATTTTTTCTGAATTCTGCTAAAATCTAATAGTGGTTCGGTGCCATCATCTTCACAATTTTTACCAGAGCTGTCTTTGGTAAAGTTATGTAGGACAACCCCATGGATAGCTTGGGAAAACTGTAGGCAATCGGGATTGTACCTGAAACCCCCTCGATTTCGAATTGAAGAAAAAACGTTCTCTATACTATCTTGGTTGAAGTTATTTAGAATCAAAAAAACCAACTAACTGTCAGCTAACCAATGAAAAAAAACACATGGTACTTTATGACTAACTCCAGGACAGACTCTTGTTTTTTTTAATGCAATGAGCTTTTCGGCTAACAGCTCAAAAAATCCTCTCTAGGCTTGATTGAAGTTACTAATTCTGTTCTTTCCGACGAGATCTATTGCTTAAATGTTATGTTATCAGGCACCATATCACCTTCCTCTGATTCTGGAAACACATCATCCAAAGCTTCCATCCCAGGACATAAATCACATTCACCCATCATGCATTTTTGCAAACAAGAACACCTAAAAGACCTTTATGATCGGTTTTAAAGTTAGCACCTTCTATCATTAACTTGATATTCTGGTGATATAATATAAACACACACACATGTACTCGGTATCTTCGTAAAATAACTAAACCATAGCCATCGCATGATCATCAATTTTTTTACCTTTTTTCTGGCTTAGTTCTGGTAAAATTCCCTGTTTTTTAGTCAATTCTTTGGACAATCAAACCAAACGTTCAGAAACATTTAATTCTTCACTGATCTTCCCTCTTGTCCATGAATCAGGAAGAAAGCTTATAATCTTAACCTTAGTTTCTTTGTCCGATTCTTCGCATTTCTCTTTTAGTTTCTTAATGAGCTCTTTATATTCGCTGTTAAGAGAAGATCCTTTAGCATTAGGTCGATGTAGACAAAGCTACATTGAACGATACTTCAATGGTTTTGCTGATTGTACTGGTCACAATTTCCATCTTTCTTCTCAAAGCACTAACTCTTTTCTCTGACTTCATTTTCCTTATTTTTTAAGGGGGGAGCTCTAAAAGTGCAGAAGTCGACTCAATTTTGCTGGAAGCTTCTAATTGATCAAAGAATTCAACAGTGCAATCGTCTGATTTTTACTGTTGCTTTGGATTCCAAAAAACTTTAGAAAAGTAATTTCGGCACAAAGACTTACCCGGAATCAAAGAGATGTTCCCAAAGTTATTTTCTGCTAGATATTCAATAGTTAAACTACGATGCGGCACGTGTTGTTGCGATCGTCTTTAATAAACGTATTTGCTAGATAATAATGTTCGTATAAATTAATCTTAATGAAGTATTAGGGACGAGTCCTATGCGACTGGCGACGAGTCCAATGCGAACCCGGTGAAGGATGGCTACTTACGGACAGGTCGGGCCCTTCGACTCTTCTACTGAAACGTGGACGCAGTACGTGGAGCGCGTGGAGTTTTACTTCGAAGCCAACGAAGTAAGCGCGGAGAAAAAGGCCATTTTCCTGACGTTGGTTGGGCCAACTGTGTATAAGCTTGTCCGTACCTTGATCGCCCCGGATACAACGGCGGCGTCGACATATGAGCACATTCTTTACGCATTGAACGAACACTTCAGACCAAAGCCGTCCGAGATCGTGGAACGTTTCCACTTCAACACGAGGGTGCGGAAGCAGACGGAATCCGTTTCGACCTTCGTCTCGGAACTCCGACGATTGTCGGAACACTGCACCTTCGATGCTAACCTGGATACGATGATTCGTGATTGTTGTGTGGTATCCAGAAGCCTGAGACGCATGCTTGCGGAGCCAGGCTTAACCCTTGCTTGGGCCGTGCAAATAGCGCTCTCGATGGAGACAGCGGCGCGGAACGTGCTATATCTGCAGTCAGCAACAACGAGCGGTGCTGGTGTTCACAAGAACTTTTCGCACTCCCAGGGGAGGAGTAGTGGAAGTCGTCCAAGCGGAACCTCGACTGCCACAGAGTGTTACCGGTGTGGAGAAACCACTCACACACACCAAGAGTGTCCAGCGAAGGACAGAAAGTGTTTTGGGTGTGGGAAAGTGGGGCACTTGTCCAAAAAGTGCCAAAAGAAACAAAAAAAAGCCTAACAGGCGGCCTTGCAACGTGGTGCAGGCTGAACGCCATGATTCTGCTGAATTAGCTCAGTGTAGAGCTGGTGGTGAAAGAGTGAATATCAGTGATACAAGTCCCCTGGACAGGATCGATGAATCCTCATTAAGTTTCCTGTCAGAGTACGACGTGTTTCATTCTAGTGTCGGTAGTGTACAGCCGATTCCAAAACCCTACACCACAATTTTTAGTGTAAATAGTGTTGAGTGTATATTTGAAATTGATACTGGGTGTGCAATATCATTAATCAATGCCAGAACCTACGCACAGTTGGGGTCTCCCCCTCTACAGCCTGCCGAGTCAGCCTTATCGACCGTCACAGGTCAGAGAATTTCTGTGTTTGGGAACTTTGATCGATTGGATTTTAAAGTCTTGTGTACCACATTAATTATTTACTCAGGAACAATGTGTGATGTGTATGTGAATATCTACATGGAAACTGTGGTGTATTTGAACTGTTTAATGTTGGAATGTAAAGTGTTGTGTATTTCAGCGTCTTCATGTATAATCAGATTATTTTCTTTTGAAACAAGCGCTTGAAGGCATGTTTCACGCTATTGGGGGAGTAATGTGAGGGATTAGGATCCTTAACCACGGCTAGGAGGCGCTGCTTTTCGTGGGAGAGGAAGGAAAACTAAACTAGTGAGATGATATGTAGCAGACGGACGGAATGGATTGTATAAATATCTGTCTCTAAAAAGGCTGTTGTTATTTGCTCCCTAACACCCCCTCGGACATTCTGACACCCCAAAAGGAATGCTGTACTACTGTAAAATGTAGGACGACAGCTTGTTTCACTATGTGAGACAAGATGGATTGAGAGACATTCGTCAGTGTCATGTTTCTTGACCAACATTCAAAAAATTGTGCCATCATTAGAAGAAATATCCCTTTGGTGTAAAGTCTCCAGTGATAACTCAAGCGTTGTAAGTAAAACCCTCCTTTACACTACTACTAATGGGGAATTTCTTATCACGTTAGTGTCTTTTGGATATACTCAGCCATACTTTACCATTCAGTAGATTTTTTCAAAAAGAGAGCATTGAAGTTGTTTCAGCTACAGAGCTTCTAAGAAATACCCTTTCAACTAAAGGAAAAAGAGAAAATGCTGATGAAGATTTCAAAATCCTTTATAAAGAGGGTAATCAGTAATTTTATTTTTTCAAAAACAGAGTCCACGAATACGAAGCAAGTTGGAATTTGTACATCCTGTGGACCAAAAGAGATTAACATTAGCGGTTGGAACAATTCGTCATCGAATTTCGTTACCCACCTTAAACGAAAACACGGAGAGGTTCTATATCAAAAATATCAGAGCTACATAAAAGATGCCAGAAAAAGAAGAAAAATCAGTAGATTGCACTCAGTAGATAATTAGTATCAGCAGATTGTCCTGTATCAGAAATTAGAGATACTAGCGATGGCCCAGTTGAGAGGACGGTCACACAAGAGAAGTTCAATATAAATATCGTCAAATTTTTCACTCACTCCACGATTCCCTTTAGAGCAATAGATGATCCTTTTTCAAAAACATTTTTGACGTTACAATATCAGCTCAAAAGGAATAGATATAGTGAGCAAAAACTTTGGGACGCTTGATCAATGATTATTATATAGAGGAAATTACAAACATCAAGAGGGAATTAAAGTTAAAGAGGTCTGCACAACTGCTGATATTTGGTCGGTAAAAACTCGATGTTTCTTAAGTGTCACTGTGGACTGGCTGGACTCTAAGCTAGAAAGGAAATCTAAAACGCTGGCCTGCCGGAAATTTTCAGGCACGCACAGCTATGGCCGAATAGCTCTTTTACTTAAAGCAATGCATGCAGAATTTGACCTGGACTCGCAAAAAGTTCTAGCCACGGTCACTGATAGCGGAAGTAATTTCATAAAAGCCTTTAAGGAGTTTGGTGTTGAGGTAGAAAGCTATAACTCAGAAAAGAAGAAAGTTTTACCGTTGGGGAAGATTTTCTTTCCAAGACTGTGAAAAACTCAATTTTTAAATAACCCATGGAGCTTTGAAAAACTTGAATTTTAAATATTCCACAGAGCTTTGAAAAAGCCCACTTAATTCTTGAGAAGGGCATGGAGCTTTGAAAACACCCTCTTAATAATTGAAAATCCCATGAAGCTTTGAAAAAACCCAACTAGTTTTTAAAAAGGAAAAAATTGTCCAACTTTTATAGATATTTAAATATGAAAAAAAGCTTCAATATTTTGAGGAAACTGCCTAAGTAGTATACCCATGATGGACTCTGTATCACCTAAGAGTTGATGATTTCTGTATCACTAAAAAGTTGATGGACCCTGTATCACCTAAGAGTTGATGGATTCTGTATCATGTAAAAGTTTAATGGATTCTGTATCATGTAAATGTTGATAAATTTTGTATCAGTGTGTGTGGATGTGTGTTGATTAAGTATTAGTAACTGTATGGGTGTTCGCTTCTAGCCTTGGACTCTTACTTCAAGCGTCCGAGGCTTTTACCTCGATTGCTCGATGTCCCTCATAAACCCTGGCGGCCAATGGCCACCAGCGACTATCCCTAAGGATGTCATTTATGGACTCGTCAGCCAGTTTAGAGACTAAGGACGCTCTAGCGGGCAAGGGAGAAGTGCACAGTAGGAGTATGTGCTCCAAAGTTTCCTCCCCCATGCTGAACATCTCACAAAGAGGGCTGGCCGCCAAACAAAATCGATGTAGATATTTTCTGGCGACTATATGACCCATACGCGCCCGCGCTGCGAACGATGCCACAGCCTGGGGCATATCCTTAATGATCTTTGGGTCATTTGGGGAGCTTTGGATAGTGTAGTACTCCCATCCAGTGCAGTCCTTCCATCTCTGTATCCAGGACTCGTCTAAAGATCTTCTAACCGCACTCCTACACTGTCCCAAGGTGTAACGGCGAAGCGGGACAGGGCCCATTAGCCAAGGAGTCGGCAACCTCCCACAGTGGCTGGGAATCCACTGAAGCACCACATTCCTGTTCAAACCACTCAATATTTTCAGCTTTTGCAAAATATCTCCAACTCGAAAATAGTACTTTGTGGGACCCGGGACTGTAAGGCCTGGATGTATGCCTTTGCGTCAGTCAGTATACAAATGTTGTGGGTGTCAATGGATTTGCAGTATTCAAGAGCGGCCTCCAATGCCAACAATTCCGCATTCATGCACGATGATGCATCGCATGGAAACAAAGGCATCACCCGTATCCGGACAGAAGTAAACAGTTGATCTTATCAATGGATCTGCCACGTTCGTGCAGAGAGTTTCGTAGGTATAGGTCATGAAAAGCAGCTTTTTAGATATTAATCATTTAATGTACTATATACAATAATTTACAAAGTTAAGAGATTAACATTCGATTGCCGGTTCCGTTATTCGGAACTCCAAAACAGAACTAACTGAAGTACTTCTACAGTTACAGTTAACTTATACACTACAGTTCCCTCCCCTTAAATTTTCACAAATTAAGTTTATCGGGGGGTCGAATTGTTCTTTTCGATCTTCTTAATTTCGGAGGCTCTGGCGGGACTGGATCTCCCGAAGTTGCGGCATCAGCTGTAGCCCCACCAGGTTCAGGATTAGCTGGGGTCTCCATAGGCTGAGGTTCCACGCTGGCTCCTGGATCTGAAGATTGGGTATCTGCAGTTGCAGACACTTCTCCGTAAGGGTAGGGGTCCGCGTCACAAGTGACTTGATTTCCTGCCCCTCGAATCTGATCAATATGTCGACGAAGTAGGTTTCCCTGCACATTGATAGTGTAGTGGAGGGCTCCATCCTTGCTTAGAACTTCACCGAACTTCCATTTGGCATTTGGAGAACGGTAGTCTCTTACAGCAACTCGGTCACCAACCTCGAAGACTCTATCCTTGAATAGGTGTTCACCTTTCCGGATTCTTTCTTCGACTCTTTTCTTTAAGTTTGGAACCACCAGGTCTATCCGCGTTCTTATTTCTCTTTTGAGGAAAAGCATCGCTGGAGTAGCCATGGTTGTCAAGTTGGGTGACTTCCTGTATTGCATCAGGAACGTGCTGACTTTCTGTTGGATACTTCCTGGGTACTCCGACATGGCACGGAGGGATTGCTTCAGGGAGAATACGTAGCGTTCTGCCTGTCCATTGCTTGATGGCTTGAATGGAGCGCACGTCTTGTGCTTTATCCCGTTGTTCCGCAGAAACAATTGGAACTCATGAGATGTAAACTGTGCGCCGTTGTCACTAACTAGCACAACAGGAAGACCAAAACGTGCGAAGCAATCTCTAAGACATTCTATGGTTTTCTGAGTAGTGCTGGTTTTTAAGGGGTATACCTCTAACCACTTAGAATGGGCATCAACGATTACCAAAAACATGTGATTGAAGATAGGTCCAGCAAAGTCAATATGTATCCTTTCCCACGGTGAACTTGGGTATTCCCAGTAGTGAGTTTTTGCTTTGGTAGGGTCAATCTTGTATTTTGCACAAGCTATGCAGTTCCTTGCTGCATCTTCAATGTCGTTGTCTATCCCTTTCCAGTTGACATAAGACCTTGCTACCGCCTTCATCTTGACTACTCCTAGATGTCCATGATGTAATTCATCTAGGATCCTTTGTTGATACTTCTTCGGAACCAGAACTCTTTGCCCGTACATGATACATCCGTCTTGTAGGCTGTACTGTGCTTCCTTCCCCTCCAGACTTTCCCCGGAACACAATGCTTGCAGTAGAGGTCCCAATTCTGCATCCGTACTTGTTGCCTTTGCTAAAGCTTCAGCTTCGACAGGAAGGGTTTCGACTTGATTTAGGTGGAAAATATCAACGTCGCTTCCTTGCTGTAGATGTTCAGAATTGACAGGAAGCCGCGACAGAGCATCCACGTTTCCGTGATCCTTGGTGTTTCGATACTTGATCTCAAACTGGTATCCCTGGAGTATCAGCGAATAATGAAGTAGTCTCGTCGCGGAGAGCACTGGTAACCCTTTCTTGCATCCGAAAATGGCCACAAGAGGTTTGTGGTCCGTAATGAGTGTGAAGTTTTTTCCCTTTAGGTAGAGATAAAATTTTTGAACGCCCCACACTATGGCCAAGGCCTCTTTGTCAATTTGGGAGTACCTTTGCTCCGTAGCGCTTAGAGTCCGTGAAGCAAATGCTATAGGTCTCTCTGAGCCGTCTGGGTACTTATGAGACAAGATTGCTCCTAAGCCAACTGGACTTGCATCAGTGGATAGCAGTAAAGGAATCTTGGGGTTGTAATGCGCCAGTATTCTATCAGAACAAATTTCTTTCTTGATGTTGTCAAATGCCCTTTGACATTTAGAGTCCCAATTCCAGGTAACATCCTTCTTAGTTAAGTTGTGAAGAGGATATGCCAGGGTTGCAAGATCGTTTGAAAATCTGGAGTAGAAGTTAACCAGACCCATGAAAGACTGCACCTCCTGCACGTTTTCTGGAATTTTGGCATTCTTGATGGCTGCTACTTTTTCATTGGTTTTCGCCAATCCCTGAGCATTTATCTTATAGCCCAAGAATTCAATTTCTTCTTGAAAAAACTTGCTTTTTTTCCTGTTGAGTTTCAGCCCATGCTGGCGGCATCTTTCTAGGAATTTTCTTAATATGTGAAAGTGTTTTCCTTCATCTGGAGCCGCAATTCTGGCATCATCAAAGAAGACTTCCACACCTTCCAAACCCCTGAACACACTGTCAATGTATTTTTGCCATATAGCGGGTGCGGCATTTACACCGTACATTAGTCTTTTGCAGACATAGAGTCCTTTTTGAGTGTTGATGGTGAGTAATTTCTGGCTGTCAGGATGTACCTTCATCTGTCAGTACGCTTGACTAAAATCAATCTTCGAGAATATCTTTCCATCACTTAAGGAAGATAGGATTTCTTCAATGCGCGGCAGAGGATGTTTCTGCACCTTCAGATTTTTATTCAATGTGACTGAATAATCAGCGCATAATCTGATTGCTCCATTTGATTTCACCACTGGTACTATAGGAGTTGCCCAATCCGAAATGTCCGTCTTTTCGATTATTCCCTCCTTCTCGAGGCGATCTATTTCGTGCTCCACTTTTTCTTTCATCGCGAAAGAAATCTGCCTCGGCCGGCAGAAAACGGGCGATGCATCAGCGCGGAGTTCAAGGACACATTCGTAGTTGTTTATTTCTCCTGGTGATTCATCAAACAGATCTTTGAATTCTTCTAATAAATTCGAAAGATTTTGCTTCTTATTTTCGGTAACACGAACGTTTTTAATTGCGTTCCAATCCAGATTGATTTTGTACAGCCATTCCCGACCGAATATAGTGTCCAAATTTTCTTTGACTATATAAAGATTTAAGTTATGTTTTTCTTCCTTGTACATGACATTTACGGTTACATAATTCAGAGGAATTATTTTCTCACCCTTATAGGTTTTAAAGACTATATCTGTTTTTTGAATCTTTTTCGCCGAAATTTCTCGGAATTTCTTTAAGCTCATGACCGAAACCGTTCCTCCCGTGTCAACTTCCATTTGTACTGGCTTGTTTTCAATTTTGACAACTACCATGATGGGGGGTCTTTTCGGTTCTTCCTCTTTAATGACTTCTGGTTGGGTTTCAAAGGAATATAAAGGTACTGTTTTCCCTTCTTCCCCAACTGTGGGATTCCCCGCCTGGACTTGTTTCTGTCTAACAGGCTTTTCTTGTTTATTCTTTTTCCGTAAACAAGCTCTTGCAATGTGTCCAACCTTTTTGCAATAACTGCATTTAGCTGACTTATACCTGCATTCATCTCTGTTATGGTTAGTCCCATCGCATCGTGTACACTGCTGATGCTGAGTGAACTTCTGCTTTTGATTTTGTACTCGCGGTTTCCTCCCGGCGCTAAATTCTTTAATTTCAGTTGAGCTACCCATCATTTCTTTGGTGGATTTCATGGCCTTTTCCATGGCTAAAGCAATCTCAAGGGTTTTATCGAGATCGATATCATCTTTTTCAAAAAGGCGATCCAAAATAGCTCGTTCTCTTAAGCCGCTAATGAAGACGTCCCTGAGCATCATGTTAAGATCATTTGTCGTGTACTTGCACGGTATTGCTAACGATCTTAATTCAGCCAAAAACTCACTCACTCCCTCTCCTTCCCGCTGCTTCCGATTGAGGAAAACATGCCTACTGGGAATAATTAAAGGTTTGGGGTTTAAATGGTCTTTTAGCGTGGACGTTATTTTTTCATAACTTTGCTCACTTGGGTTGTCTGGGGACAAAAGATTTTTCAATAAGTTAAACAATTTAGCTGGGAGACTAGAAATCAGCGTTTTCGCTCTTTTTTCCATCGGTACGTTTTGGATATCCAAGAATGCATTGAATCTTTCTAAAAAAGAACTAAAGTCCTCGCAAGTTTCATCATATTTTTCGAAACTAACGCCCGAAACGTTTTTCCCGGTACTTTCGGTTTTGGCTTGGAGCGCCTCCATTAACGCTTTGTTTTGCGCAATTAATTCTTCTAGCAATTTCTTTTCCATGCTTAGAATTGGAAAGCTCCTACCTTATTTGCAGTTTTCGGGTTCTTCAATACCCTAATCCAAGCGATTCTTGAATCCAAGCGAAAGCGTACACAACATCAACAAAAAGAGTTCCACCGCGAGACTACGTTTTATCTTT
Organism: Tetragnatha versicolor; assembly: GCA_024610705.1. Taxonomy (NCBI): domain Eukaryota; kingdom Metazoa; phylum Arthropoda; class Arachnida; order Araneae; family Tetragnathidae; genus Tetragnatha; species Tetragnatha versicolor. The sequence continues at coordinate 22,063,362 of JANDEH010000013.1, forward strand.
CAACGCGGGTTCATGAATAAAAAAGCCAACTCGTCGCCACTTGCCACGTTCGTGCAGAGAGTTTCGTAGGTATAGGTCATGAAAAGCAGCTTTTTAGATATTAATCATTTAATGTACTATATACAATAATTTACAAAGTTAAGAGATTAACATTCGATTGCCGGTTCCGTTATTCGGAACTCCAAAATAGAACTAACTGAAGTACTTCTACAGTTACAGTTAACTTATACACTACAGGATCCATCAGTATAAATTTTTGTAAAACATCGGTATTTGTCATGTCATGTTGATGGACTCTGTATCAGTAATATGTTGATGGATACTGTATCAGTAAAATGTTGATGGATTCTGTATCAGGTAAAAGTTTGGATTCTATATTTATGAAAAAGTTGAGGGACTTTGTATCAGTGAAAATGTTGAGGGACTTTGTATCAGTGAAAATGTTGAGGGACTCTGTTTCAGCTAGTGCTTGCTGGATACAGAGCTCCCCTCAACGTTTTGACTGATACAGAGTCCATCAACTTTTCCACAGATACAGAATCCATCAAGATCTCACTGATACAGAATCCATCAACTTTTTACCTGGATATAGGAGAGGGGTTGTTGACAAATTGAGAAAGAATACTCGCACTATTTTTTGTGAAGGTTGCTAGAACCAACATTCTCGGTAGTGGGCCAGAATCCGCATCTTTTTCTTCGTATTTTTTTATCCAACCTGTAGAGCATCCTACCTAGTGTTACTATTTTAAAAAGCATGCTACACTATGGATGCTCTCCAGGTTATCCCCAGAAGTCGGCCATGAAGTTGGACCTGTAGCGATTTCTTCCATTGTAAGCAAAAGATGTGAGCGATTGTCCGATGATTCCTATCGCCTGAAGGGTCTCGTGCATGTGATACAATTTTTGAAAATAAGTATCATCATGCACGAAACCCTCCAGGACATCCGCGAGCAGATGCCTGTTTCTTTATTTTTTTCTACAAAGCAAAGCTAAAAAGAGCACACATAGATAAAAAATGTAGAGAACATGCTATCTCTAATACACATTTTGATAAAGCATATAAGCAGAAAAATAATATAGAAAAAGCGATGTATGGAATGCATAATAAGAGAACATGCCATCTTTGGCACATAATAATAATAATAATAATGTGAAAACATATAAAGCAGTATAGCAAAAACTAATAAGAAAATATATAATATTTATTTTTATTTATTTATTTGAGATACTGCAGCCTATTTAAAGGCCAAGCAGGGGGTTACAGACGAGACATAAAATAATGACAGTAGAAAGAAATAATACATAGATACATACATGAACACAAAAACTGTAAAATAACTATAAATATAATTTCAATTTATCTACAAATGTATGTAATAAGAGATTATGCTATCTCTAATATACAGGGTGTATCTGAAATATGGTGCAACAAACTTTCAGGGATGACAGTACTCATCAAACCGAACAAGAATCGGTATAGAAAGGGGGTCCCAGACCATATCCCAGGGAGTTAAAAATGGAGCGACACCCCAAAAAATCATTGAAAAATTCAATTTGTAGAAGAACTAATATTGGTAAAAACTTAATTATGGTCTCAAAAATTGTAGTTTAATATGATCTTTAAAATTACCTCAAAATTCTTCACTTTAAAATTTGTTTTATTATGAAAAAAGTTAAAAAACACAAAAAATGTGAAAACTCTGCCAAAACCTTATTTTGTATTTCGAAATCCTTTCTTTTGATTTGATAATCTGAAAGATCATAGTTGAAAACCCTTAAGTCCAAAGTTTCACGTAAATACAATCAATATTAAACGCTTGAGATTCTGTTAAAGTTTGTTTTTTGGGTGCGCAAGCTGTTTTCTAGAGCTGTTTCCAAAACAGCTGTTAGCGCACGCAAAAAACGAACTTTAACAGGATCTCAAGCGTTTAATATTGATTGTATTTACGTGAAACTTTGGACTTAAAGGTTTTCAACTATGATCTTTCAGATTATCAAATCAAAAGAAATGATTTCGAAGTATAAAATAAGGTTTTGGCAGATTTTTCACATTTTTTTGTGTTTTTTAACTTTTTTCATAATAAAACAAATTTTAAAGCTAAGACTTTTGAGGTAATATTAAAGATCACATTAAACCACAATTTTTGAGACCATAATTAAGTTTTTACCAATAGTAGTTCTTCTACAAATTGAATTTTTCAATGATTTTTTGGGGGTGTCGCACCATTTTTAACTCCCTGGGATTTGGTCTGGGACCCCCCTTTCTATACCGATTCTTGTTTGTCTAGATGAGTACTATCATCCCTGAAAGTTTGTTGCACCATTTCAGATACACCCTGTATAGCTCAAAATAGCCGTACTGAATGGTAAAATGACAATATAAGCAATGCATAATGCATACTTAACACCTATAATTCAGACGTTAAATATGCAGAGCACATGCTAAAGCTAATACAATACACGCGAAAAAAGCATAGTATGTGAATAAAGAAACAGTTTTACTCTTTCACAGTTTCAAAATGACCAAATGCAAGGCTGTCAATACCGCCCTCTAAGAGATGTATTATTTGTCATTGTATGCAGAAAGTCCAATTTTATTTTGAATGACTGTGGTTAGTTCATGATTTTTAGAAATGATGGAGCATTGTTTGCTGTGAATATACAATTCCTCTATCAAAATTTTTCGATAATTCTCCAAATTTAAAATCTTTGAGAGCAGATTTCTTTTATCCCCTTTGCCGTTTTCTTAATTGAATTGTTATATAAATATGCAGACATTTTGAATTTTAGGGCCATATTCAGATCTTCGAAACCGCCGCGGCGTTTCCGAAATTTCTAACCAGGGGTGAATCTCCAGGGTAGAAACGCTCCAGGGTAGAAACGCTCAGCGACCAATAAAATCCGTCGATAAAAAAAGCGGGAAAACGTCACTGATGCAATCACATGCTCCCAAAAGTGTAAACTAACTCAATCTGCACTGCAAGTCGCTTGTTTGTGTTGTTTTAGTGAACTAGAAACCAAGCTGAAGCTTTTAGCTGAGAGCACTTATTAAAGAGTTGATAAAAACAATAAAAGAAAAAGAAAAATTTGATATTTTTATTTCTAAAAGCTTTGCATCTTTATAAGGATCATAACCAAGTTATTATTGTAACTCGTAACAGTAATGCTTCATTTCCCAAATTTAATTCCAAGTATGTTTTGGAATTTCATTCTTACATGATTTTGAAAAAATTGTTATAAAAAAGGGAGACAAACAAATACTCAATAGAAAAAAAGTAAATTATTTTATAAAGTATGATTACATGGAAATATCTTTTCATCAAAAGAATTACTCATTAAATTCAATTTAATACAAGATGTTGGGAAGTAGGAACTACGTTTCATAATTCTGGCTGAAATAGTTAGTATAATACTCACCTTATTGTGCAGTTAACTAATCCTTAATTACCATTTCCCAATATTAGCTGCATTTTTAAAATCTATAAAACTGAAACTTTGCAAGCTCGTATAAAACAAAATAAATAAGTACTTACACTATTTTCATTTCTATAAAATATTTTTAAGTTCCATTTTTTATTCTTACAATAGATTCAATAAAAGTTTAGGAATTTTGAAATAAATATTTTTCAACTTATTGTATTTTAAACTGTATTACTTAATTTGTTGGAGAATTTTCCGCTGAATGGAGCAAAAATTATTTTTCATAGTTAAATGTGTGAACTATTGCAGTTACTCTGTATTAATTGAAATTTATTAGTACAACCTGTTGGAAAGAGTGAGGCAGATTTTACAAACAAATTTTTAGTACTCCAGTTAGAAAAAGAGTAACTTGTAATAATTTCAAAGTATATTATATGAACTAAATCTTAAAAATATAAAAACTCTTCTAATCACAAAAAAAAGATTATTTATTATCAACAAAAAAAGTAAGCACTACACCAATTTGTTCAAACATTTTTACAACTATTTTCTCAATAATGGCATTTAGTAGATACCGTTTGACTTAATTAAGTATGGATTGTCACTGTTTGATGGTCACAGTTCATAGGAGGAAATTTTTTTCATAAATTATATCAAATACAATAACTGTACTACCTCAAAACAATTTAAATGAATTATTGATTAATTTCCATTACTAATTATCCAATGGTTAATTCTTTAAAAGGTAACTTTCAGTTTAAATAGAAGTGTCATCCTTTTACACTTTCATAATTTGCCATTTTCAATAATTCTTTCCTGGATTCACAAAGAACAGCATTTTAGTTGAACTGAAAAAAAATGTCAGCATGTAAACATAAAATCAAAATAATAACATACCAGAAAAAATGATTTATTAGCATAATTGATTACTATTTAATTATATATTGAAATGTTTATATATGCATTCAATGATTTTTATCTTGGTGTAAACTTCTTTATTTAATTTACACTATCCTAAAATAAAAAACCTTTTTGCGGAAGGAAGATAGTTTAATAGAAAGCGAGAGAATAAGAATTCTTTAAATATGTGAAATTCCAATGCAAAAAATGATATAAGCTGTACATAAAAACAATCAAGAATTACAAGTAATAACTAATTTATATTCTGAGCAAAAATAATCTTTCATGAATTTAAAACACAAACGATTTCAAATACTATTATTACAACTGAAATAAACATTAAAATATATTTATTTTAAAGCTTTCATTCACTGAATAAAAAGTATTCTATTAAGTTAACTATTATAAAAAGTAGAACACCATTAATTCACCTTCTTAATTCAAATCTTCGGACTTCCTCTAGTCTATTCAGAATTCGTAGATTTGTGTAACATTAAAAATATTATAAATTATTCAATTTTACACTAAATGAACATTTTTATCATATTAAGATTAGTAATTTATGAAGCGATGTTTCTAATATTTGATACCAAAACAAACTTGGCGATATTTAATGGAACATCTAACCGAATTGATCCGAAATATTGAATACACAAACATTTACTAATTCTGAAAGATTACATAACGAGAAAATTAAATAAAAATACAATTTACATACCTCAATACATTTTTCTTTGCTATCGGGGGTAATCTGAAGCAGGGCAAGGGTGTTGGCTTGACATGGTCGACTCTTATTCCAGCTGTTCCATTTTTTTCTGTGCTCTCTCATTCTTGTTAAGTTATCAATTATTTTTTAATATATTAATCCTTACTAACATCCTACTAATCAAAGCATGTAATTTCATACAAGATGGACGCCAAATTTTTGTTACGAAGTTCAACCGAATGAAGAATGTTAAACTGTTTCCAAGGTTTCAGCCGATGAGAGAAGAGAGTCGTCGGCGGTTTCGTATCCGCCGCCCATAGAGCCGGTGAATCCGCCGTCGGCGTTTCACACAAAGTGAGTCGGGAAAAAGGCAATCTGAATAACATTTCGACTGATTCGCCCGGTGGATTCACTGTTGGCGAACATCTGAATATGGCCCTAGTCGAGTAGAGGACTAGCTAGATCTTTTTTACAATCTTTTTCATTTGTTGAAGCCTTTAACGATATTTTTTTTTCGCTGGTTCATCATTAGACGGCCAAAAAATGAGTTGTTTAATTTCTTTATAGAAAGTTCGCGTAAATTCGTCTGTAGTATCTTTTCTTTTATCGTTATTAAAATTAATAGAGGCAGCCAGCCAGGGTTTCTGGTTAAATGCTAGAATTCTATGAATTTTTTCAATTATCAATCCCTATTCTATTTAAAATTGTAAATTTAGATAGTGCGTGATAGTTTTTTTTTTCGGGTAAAAGTTCCGCGTTAGTTTCTTGGTTGGTAGTGTGTGTTTCAAATTAAATTTTTCAAATAATAATTAATTCAATTTTAAAGTCTTTTTGAATAATCGGATAACATGTCAATGACATGTATGTCATGATGTCATACGTTATAGTTAAATGCTCGGGAGCGAGAGGTAAATCGTTTGTTTTTTGCTGTAGCCTTTTTGAATAAGATATCTACTTCAATACTGAATCAGACTGGATTTTTCATCATAATCCATCACATTGAAAGTTGAAATTTCTTCGGGACTTAGCCATTTAAAATTCCCAATCGGTAAAGGCTGCACCATCACAAATCCTTACAAACTTTTCGCGTCTAATGCTAGAATGCTATTTTCCTCGTTTTTGTCATAACTCTCGGGAATGTAGGGGTTATTAGCTTTAGCGTGACGTTTACCCAAATAGCATATCTCTCCTTGCATTTGTGATTCAAACCAAATGTAATCATTAAAATTTCCCAATAACTGTAATTCAACTTGTGTAATTTTTTAAACTTTAATAACTTTATTGACATACATAAATAGTTATAAGTTGGTTACATTTTTATGGCGCATGACCCAAGATAGATTATAGTGCGCCACATAAATAGTTATAAAAATCTTCAAATAACATATTCATCACCAAGGGGACTATATCCCGTTCTGATGACTGATAAATTACGTTCAATTAATACAATAAATAAAATTTAAAAGGAAATTAAACAAATACACAAAAAAACACTTTGAAGGAGTATACACTAAAGAAAAAATAATAAAATAAGGTATAATTCATAATTTCAAAAATATATACATATAAATAAAAAAGATTAAATAATTTAATACTTATACATAATAAGCATATTTATACATAACCGAGAATGAAACATTTTAATAGTGAATAAAAAATTTAAAAATTAAAATATATAAAAAACAGATTTAGTAATAGGTTTAATAATCAAGGAACAAGTTGGCAAAAGTTTGGTTTAATAAGTAATTTGCTTACAAACGCAATTTTGAAACACCCTATAATACCTATGCAGACCTGCTAACTCTCAGGTTTTCGGAGCCTCCGGTTTTTTCACTAAAACTCATGCCTCCTGCTTTTCTTGTGTTTCCTCCAGGTTTTTTTCCTTTTGCACCATGTTGGTCTTTAAAGAAACATTTTTTCCGTTCTATGTTAGAAATGTTAATTTTGTTACTGTTGCGCAATGATGGCGCTAGCGGGAATCTTATTTTTCAAGCACTCTGTATTATTTCTTCCGATACTGCTGAAGTGAAGTTATGCTTCCTGTTTCGCTTTGGGTTTCTTTTCTTCATTCGGCCACTGTAATTCGGCGCTACGTTTAACGGAATAGTTAACATTAAATGAAAAAGAAAGTATGTCTAAAAGAAAGTATACGGACGAATTTCCCTACATCATAGCATCGAGAAAAGGATCTTCGTACTCATTTTGTTCAACTTGCTCCACTGATTTTTTCATATCACATTGGGGACGATGTGATATAATTGCTCAAATTAATCGTCAGAAGCACAACGATATTATTAAGGAAAAGAAAGTTGTTCTGTTTAAAAAAGACGACTTCAGTGATTCGAGTAGAACGCTTGTTTACTAGTTCCCTTAGTGAGCGTAACCTGCCAATTTCAGCCAGTGATCATGCCGGATATTTGTTCAAAAAATGTTTCCAAGACGTATGATGAAGCCCTTACTTCTAATGAAAGGGATAAGTGGGTTGCAGCCATGAAGGATGAAATCGATTCCTAAGCGGCCAACCATACCTGGAGTCTAGTACACCTACCAAATGTGAGAAAACCTATTTGAAGTCGGTGGGTTTTCAAGTTAAAACAAAATGCTGATGGGACTGTGCACAGGTATGAAGCCCGCCTCGTTGCGAAAAGCTACAGCCAGAAGTTCGGTGTAGACTTTACAGAGACTTTTAGTCCTGTTGTGAAATGGGACCCCATCAGAGTAGTGCTTAGCATTGCTGCCCACAAAAAGCTGTGGTTAACTCAGTTTGATGTTAAGACAGCCTTCCTCCATGGAGATCTAGAGGAAGAATTCTTCATGAGGCAACCACAGGGGTTTGAAGATGGGACTGGCCGTGTATGCAAATTGCTGAAAAGCATTTATGGTTTCGAACAGTCCTCAAGGTGCTGGCATGAATGCTTCAAATCTTTTGCACAGAAATGTGGTCTAAAGGAATCCAACTCGGATCCTTGTTTGTTTATAAACAAAGAATAATCAATGTATTTAATTGTGTACGTTGATGATGGGCTCATTGCATCTGCAGATGAGGAGTAGGGTGGTCCAAAAAAACCTTTTTTGGAGATGTTAAAGTGCTAACCCCTAAATTTTGTACCCACCCCAAAATAAGCATACACACAAATTTTCAGCTAAATTCAATAATATTTAGAGGTAGCTCAAGACCTTTGTGGTTTTACCATCAAATTGAATAGTTGGAATACAGAGTGTCTTCCTGTTCTTCTCACCGGAGACAGTGTAAAGAAATTATTAGGGGTTCCAAACTACTGAGTGGCCCTGGGGAAGCAATGACACATGCAATTATGGTAACACTCAATGAATGTAAGGCTACTGATTCAATGCATGTGCTTTGATACTACTTCCTGCAACACTGGAATTAACATTGGACATGTACCCTTTTAGAGCAAAAGCTGGGAAGCAGCTTCTCAACTTGGCTTGTCGGCACTATATCTATGATATTGTATAATTGGAGATGTACAGTTGGGGAGAGAGAAATAAAAAACGACTAAGTTGCGATTTCTGGCGAACCACTTGGGTTAGAAAGACAAATGAGGTGTCATTTTTCATTGTTTAAAGTATTCTTTAATCAAAAAAATTTTCGAGTCCTTAGAGGGTCGTCTTCATATTAAACGAAACACCAACTTTTTTTTCAATGGGGGCCCCCAATTATTATGATATTTTCTGAAAAGCCATCCCTCAAAACCATTAAATACCCAGTTTCATCCAGATTGATTCACAATTAAAAAATTTTTGAAAAAATAAAAACAATTAATTTTTAAAATCGTGAAATATTTTGATGGTAATCGATTTAGGTAGTAATTTTATGTATAAATCCAAAATTTCAATCGATTTCACCGAATAGTTTTTGATAAAAACGAACTTTAATCTTAAGGGGCGGTATACCATTGCCGAATGCTTACCGCGAATATTTTTTCTTGTTCGTTTTTATCAAAAACTATTCGGTGAAATCGGATGAAATTTTGGCTTTATACATAAAATTACTACCTGAATCGATTACCATCAAAATATTTCACGATTTTAAAAATTAAATTTTTTTTAATTTTTCAAAATTTTAATTGTTAATCAATCTGAATGAAACTGGGTATTTAAGGGTTTTGAGGCATGGCCTTTCAGAAAATATAATAGTTGGGGGTCCCCATTGAAAAAAAGGTTATTGTTTCATTTAATATGAAGACGACCCGCTAAGGACTCTAAAATTTTTTTGATTAAAGAATACTTTAAACAATGAAAAATGACACCTCATTTGTCTTCCTAACCCAAGTGGTTCGCCAGAAATCGCAACTGAGTCGTTTTTTATTTCCCCAACTGTACATTCATTTCAATTTTTGGCCCTTCCAGTTGGCCAGATATTATTTTGTTCTAAAGATTCAAAGCTAAATATGATTTTATTGATAGAAACTCTTATAAACTCTTTAAAACTCTTATAAACTCTATAACTCTTAAACTGTCTATGAGATAAACACAACCTCTGAATTTTTAAAAATACCTAAAGAATAAGCCATTGAGTGTGTAATATATCATTTAGATAGTCGTACGAACAACTTAGCAAGAGATGACCAACAAGGGATTTCTATAGTGAGCTATGATATCCTTGGGTAAAATTCTACAAGAAAAATTTTCTTTTAAAACACCTTGTGTCTTCCACTATGCCAGATGGATGGCAAAGGTTATTAGATTTACTTGTTTAGGGAACAATTTCAGCTCACACAAAGATAAGTTCAAGGTTTAAAAGAGTTTAATGACTTTAGCATTGTCATTTACATGATAGCTTGGTTCACAAGTCCAGTTGCAGTTGATGCGCCATTTAATGATTTGGATTTTCTAAAAATATGCGTTTCATACTAGAATGAAAGCAGAAACGTTGCTGATGTTGCAGCTCATGCAATCAAGATTCAATTGTGGTACCGTACAGGCGACTTGGTTATAAGTGACCAAATAACTTGAGAAAAAAAGTTCTATGATAGATGAGTTGAAAAAGTGAATCTTGAAGACAATGTGCATTTTCCCAAGCGATTGAAATCGAGTGAAGTGGGTAACATTTCTCAAAAGTCATCGCAGTTTTGTAAATAATCATTCATGGCTTATATTTGAAGTTTTAAATATAAATAAGGACTTTATAGATGAGGATCCATCACAATGAAAAAGTTGTGATTTATTCATTGAGGGACAAAAGAAAGGATTTTAAAAGTTATTAATGATTGTGCGGAACGAGGTGTTGCCGTCATTTCTTTTTACAGCCGGCTAATAGCAGTTTTGCTGCAAGTTGTAAAAACTCGTAGAAAGGCTTTCAAAGACACAAAACGCTCTACCCTCTGAACTGCTAAAACCAGATATTTGTAATAATCTTTAAAAGTATACAATAAATAAAATATTGAAACAGCTATAAGAATTTGTAATTTTTTAAAATTGGCAAAAATCTACGTTAACCTTAAACTAAGTAAGCATTGAGCTACCTTTAAATATTATTGAATTCAGCTGAAATGTTGTGAGCAAGCATGTTTTGGGGTTGGTACAAAAATTAGGGGTTAGCACTTAAAAAACAAAAAAAAATTTTTTGGACCACCCTAATGAGGAGGCAGTGAAGCAGTTTTAGGAGAAACTTGAAAAAGAGTTCAGTATGGGGAAAAATTTGCGAGGCCAAATACTTTTTTGGCATGCAAATAGAGCCTTGAGAGTGGAGATTTGCTAGTGCACCAAAAGGCATACTATCGGGGGATTCTGAGGAGATTTGAGATGTCCAAGTGCAATCCTGTGTGTACTCCTATAGGGAAAGGTATCATTACCAATGATGAATCAGAATCTCTCCCACCTACAGTGCCTTATTGAAGCCTCAGCATTTGGCCGATGAATCCGAGCCCTTAATCAGAGGAATTTTTATTTCAATGTCATGTTGCGTTGCCACTTTGACAGCTGCGTATATCCTATTATAGAATATTTCTTCAGAACGATACCTTTCAATTAACTTTATCACAGTATTTGCTATAGCAAACATTCTTAAAGTTCAACATTTGGGCTTTGAAGATCCTCGGACAACATTTTTGTTAAGTCAAGAGTCGTTCCCAAAATGTGAAGGGCGATGATAAAGTCAAATCTGCGTGTTGAGAAAAGACAGGCAGATTTTGATGTTGGCTTTTCTTTATCAATAACATCTAGACAGTTTAGTACTGAATCAAATACTTGTAAAAAAAGTAATCGCATCATGCCGTTCAACAAAACGAGTTTCGCACAAGCTTATCAATTTATGCCGCTTCTCTTCTGGGTGTTCAGTTAAAATATTTTCAATTTTGTGAACCCTTTGAGCTGAATAAAGTTTATTACCTCTTAAATAGTTCCAAGAGCATTTCTGATGCTTGGTTCTAAAAAATTAATTAATTGGTTCTAAAAATTAATTAATTAAATTAATTAAATAATTGGTTCTTAAAATTAAATAAAACCAAATTCAATTGGTGCGATGCACAGTGTATGTATAGAGCAAAAGGACTTAACTGTAATTCTCACTTGATCGCCTTGAAAATGGCCTGCCATGTTTGAACCTCCATCATACGCTTGGCCTCTCAGATAAGAAATATCGAGTCCCAGTTCTTGAAGTTTTTCTAGGATAAGTGCTGATAGTTTTTCTCCCGTAAGTTCGTCTTTGACAAACCCAGCAAACATTTCCTTAATTTGGCCCAAATCACTATCTAAATATCTAAGGCATACAGTTATCTGCTCTGTAGAACTTGCATCTCGAGTTTCATCAGCAATCAACGAAAAAAAACTGCGATTTCTTTACTTTTTCTGTATAATTTGTTCCACAATAATATCCCCACAGCATTCTATAAGCATGTTTTGATTTGTTTTGCTGATAAATGTTGCATTTTTTGGAGCAGTTTGAAGATGATCTTTTAATGTTGAATCTCCAGCATCAATCCTAAATCTCAACAAAGCTTTGAATTTACCTTCATGCTCCCCTTTTTCTTCTAAGGCCAGAGTGTCATCATCACGATGACCCTGTAAAGCAATATTTTCTGTTCCACTCAAAATAATGGTCCTAACAATTGGAACCAAGCGTTTTCTATTTTCATTGATCCTTTCATTTATTGTCGAGTCCAATAAAACATCAACTTTGTTTTCTCTGGGTTTTCGTACCTTTTCAAAAACTCAGTACTTTTTAAAAGCGATAGTTTATGGTAATCATTTTTATTATGATCTCTAAATAATTCAATGGCATGCTAATACTTTTTAAGAGGTTTCACTACTGAATTCCCTAAAGGTGTTTTTTTTTCATGCCAGCCTCTTTGGGCCTAAAAATAACACAGATGCGACGGTAGACACAATCTTCTTGCTTACTATAGACATCCATGGATTGTCACTCATCCATTTTAAATGAAATTTTCTGATTTGTACAGATTATATATTAGTAGGAAAAATATACTTACTTGGAACTCAAGGTTTTGTTATATAAAACATAAATTTCCTCATCAGTTATATTGGATTTTCTGACATAATTAGCAATGTCATCTCTCTCCGACTTTCACTTCTGTACTCGCCTCTTAGAACCTTGATCTTTCTGTCATGTAGGTTTTCACACATTCTTCTATATTCATCAAACTTACTCAAAACTTCAATCTTAGACTTCATCGGGTATACTGTAGTGTATCTGGAATATATTCATCCGTGAAGGTTGCAAAATAATTCGAACCACCAAAGGAAGTTTGAGCGATTTTCCCAACTACATCCGAATGAAAAAAATCCAGCACATTCTCAGCTCTCACGCTAGTAGATTTGGGATATTTCTTACGCCTCATTTTCCTCGGATGCAAACTGAGCAGGGTCTGCTTTCAGTGGACATCTTCATGGGTAGAACAGCTTTTATCACACTGTTGTGTGGGTGCCCTAGGCGGCGGTGCCAGAGCTCTTCACCAATAGTCCTTGTCGTGTAAGCCTGTGGCTACTCTTCTTCAGTGATGTACATTTGCCCTTTTCTTGTGGCCTTTAGAACAACACAGCTATTTTATCCACGACCTTAGCCTCTCCACCGGCAAACTGTGAACACTGAAACCCTTTTCTTCAATCCTGTCAATTGATAGGAGATTCCAACCAAGATCTGGAACCAACAGGACATCAGACAGGGTGATTTTAGACTTTTCTGGAGTCTAAAGGGTAGAACAAGATGTCTCCTTTTCCAGTTACCTTCACCTGTTCAGAGTTTGCAACCTTGTAGTGTCCTACCACTAGTGGCGCGCCTGACTGGCCTGACTTTGATATTCTGTATATTTTTGTTTAACGGAACTAAATCTGGCAGCACGAAAAAGAGCTGTGAAGCTTCGGTTTGGATTTGAAAAGAAGCGGACTGAGCCGCTACCTTCGAGAAACAAAGCCTGAGCACGAAGTGTATGAGTCATTGGTAAGAGACCGATCGAGCCAATAAGCATTGAAATTCAGAATAGTGGTTTAGTGTAGTTAGAGCTATCCAATGAGAATCCATTCCTCGGTCTCATAGCAGTGACGAAACAGCCCCGTGCGTGGGCCTTATCCTATCTCGAAGGTAGTGACTGAGCGTGCTGAGATCGTATTTGATGTTATATGTTTTGTTTCTTAGTGAATGTCTTGTGCTTGTGTTCGTGGTGAAATAATAAACGAAATGTTCATTTAAAACTTGTGTATTCCCTGCTGCCTAAAAGACATCACAAGCACATGAAAAGTGGTGGCAGCGGTGGGCTGTATCTCGCCTCGAAAGCGGAATTCATGCTACCAAAACCAAGTTAGTTTTTTAGCCGTTTCAACTAGGCGAAAGTGGCTAGTTTTATTTTCGGATCGTCGCATCTTAATGGAATCATCGGCGGTGAGTACACCACCAGTTAAGACCAATAATGTTGATGCCATATTCGTTAATAATAGTTAAGTGGTATTTATGTATTGTGCTTTGCTTTAGCGTTGAGTAACGGAAGGTAAATGGTAAATTTTAACTTTGTTATTCTGGTCGCTGGTATATAAAGTAAACAATAGTATTACCTGGTTAATTTAAGCCAAGTTTGTTTATTCTGTGATGAACGGTAAAATAGTTCAACAGTTTATTCATGTTAGCTGGTATAATTAAAACAAAAGGAAAAAGTTACAGCATTTATGCGTGTCTTTAAGCTAAGAATATCTGTGGCAGAAGGTTGATTTTCTAACAGATGTATTATTCTGGTAGCTAATGTTAAGAATTATTATTGTGCTGTTACTTATCAGATTCTTAAGGCTAAGAATATCTGTGCTAGACGGTTATTATTTGGTCTGACAGAAAAGTAGTATTCTGGTAGCTTGTTAAAAAAAGTTATTGTTTTATGCGATTTAAAACAAGAGTGTTGCAAAAGTATTTACTTTCGTTTTCTAATATATACTTGATACTTTTGGTTGTGTTAAAAAGTTAACAGGATTTTTGAAGTGTAAGAAATCATTATTTATTGTTTTCTGTTGTTAACTGTGGCTAATGATTGAGCTATTTTTTCTCAAGAGTTATTTTCATAAATTATTATTTCTTGTGAATTAATCTGCATTTAACTTACGAGTATTGGAAAGAATTGTTTTAATAACTGGTTGTTATTTGGGTTATTTTAAAGTTTTGCTAAGAAAACTTGGAGGTTAAATTAGTTAACTGAAAAAATAGTTTAGTATTCCTGATAACTGTGTTGTTAAACTTAAAACTAGTTATGTCTTTTTGGGGAAAAGCACGTAAGGAGGATTTGGTTAGACTGGGTTTTGAATTGGGAGCGGCAGTGACCTCTGAAATGAAGGTAGTGGATATTAAGAAGGCAATCTTGGCATAATAGGAATATGCAGAGGGAATTTTTTTAGGGGTACTTGATCTGTTAAGCCGATATGATTCTGTGCTCGAAAAACATCAAAAAGAGGTAAAAGAGACCCAAAAATCCAAGAAAAGGATCCAGGTACATTATTTGTCAAGCGATACTCAGAATGAGTTTATTGCATGTTGCGCAGAACGCGTGAGAGGGGAAATTCTTAAACAGATCCAGTATGCGAAGTATTATTCCCTTATCGTTGATGCTACGCCAGATGTAAGCCATCAGGAACAAATTTCAATTGTACTTCGGTATGTTGGCCTAAATGAAAATAAGGAATATGAAAGATTCTTGGAGTTCATTGATAGTAATGAAAAAATTGGAGAAGATATTAGTGACACTGTTCAAGAATTTCTAAGGTATGGTCTACCGCTAGAACTGTGCCTTAGACAAGGCTACGACATAAGGCGTCCAGGCACTCGTATTAAATTGGAATCCGTTAGCTCTTTTTTCGCCCTGCGGCTGCCATACCATGAACTTGTGTGGCGTAAGTGCTGCTGTATGTTGTACAGATGTACAAACACATTTTTCGGAATAGCCCAACTATACAATATTTTCAGTAGCAGTCCTAAAAGATGGGAGATTCTCAAAGAGGAGGGGGGATGTTCCCTTCATTCAATGTCGGAGACACAATGGAGTGCCAGAGTCGATTGTGTCAAACCCATAGCGGCTCACACTGCCAAAATTCTTGGAGTATTAGAAAGAATCCTCCTATTAAATATCCCTGCTGAAACGAGAGCAACAATCAACGGGATAGTCGATTTTCTCAATTCTTTCCATTGCACATTAATGGCTTCAATATGGGTAAAGGTTTTAACACCTAATAATATGTAAGCCAGCTATTATTAAGGGATTATTATTACAGATGTCTAGACCTAGAACTTCAGCGATCTCTCCGAATAAAATGCTAGCTGCCATTTTGGGCTCCAACGTTGTGGTCAGTGCTACCGGAAAGATACCAGGACCAACAGATCCTTCATGGAGAGAAATAGCCGGTATATTGGGAAACAAAGTTACACCTAAAACTGTCAGCACAAATGTCAAGTTAAACCGGTGGGATATCTACTCTAAACTTCTTAAAGATCGAAATATCTACCAACCATTGATCATGATGAGAGCTCCTCGTCAACCGTATCTAAGACAGACGAATCCACTCTTTTGATTCTAGTCCCCCTGAAGTTGAGCTAAACCGAGAGAAATCTTTCGTTATTCTTTTATCTCCAGAAGACTGGACTATGATCAAGCCTGTAGACAAATAATATGCTCTTAAAAATATTGTAAGATTTTACCTCCGTATGAGTATCAGGGCATTATAACGGAACGTCTGTGGGAGCAACATAAAATGCCTTGTCCCAATACATACCGCCGCACGTATGTTAGCACCAACCCAAACCGTGACCAATACGTCAAAATCACAGCAGATTGCAACGAATGTGGAGTGTGCGGTTGGCCGCATCATTAATGAGGAGGGCGAGTCTGTGAGATTGTTATGGAGGGCGAACGACTCTAGAGGCAGGCACTACAAACAGAAGAGACCACTTCGAGGAAAAGGAGAGTTGAAGTTGGAAGGAAGCTGCAACAGAGTTGGTGCTTAACATCTCAGCGGGACCAAGCTTTAGAAAAATGGAGTATGGAAACCCAATAGCCCCCCATATACCTCAAAATCAAGTTCTTCGACAGGCCAAGTTGGAAGTTGGTGATGCTGAAGCCAGAGTGGAAAAGGGGAGCAATGTGATCCAAATTAAACATGAGCAGTTCGCTGGAAGCATACAAGATATTGGCGCGGACAAGTTTTATGTCCACTATTGAACTCCAAGCCAAATGGAAACGTATCGCTCTCACCGCAGAGCCGGTTATGTTTCCCTCAGCATAGATGCCACCGGATCATTAGTGAAGAAGATCGCCCGTCCTCATGGCATTTCAGGACATTTATTTCTTTACGAGTGTGTCATGCACATAGGAGAAAACCAGTATCCTGTCAATCAAATGCTGTCAAGAAAAAAATGACAGCAATCATATTTTATACTGGCTCAACGAGTGGGAGCGAGCTGGAGCACTGAGTCCACAAGAAGTTGTAATGGATAATTCCGCCGCGCTGAAAGCGGCCGTGGCAAGATCATTCTGCCCCTGCGAAAATGTCAAAGATTTGAGAAATTTTTTTATTATTATTTAATGAAAAGATTGAAAGTTTTACCACCTTGTTTCTCACGCCTAGATGTGGCCCATATAATGAACGAGGCAAGAAAAGTTTGGAACCAACCATCTCTTAAGCGCCTCGGACATTTCTATTTGTCCTGCTTAGGATTATTAATTACTAGGACATACGTCTAGGAGTTCTGGTCTATCTTATTAGATGTATGAATAGTTGGTTTGTCAACACAGAGAGGCCGCAGTCTAGATGGAACCGAACTACCTATAGCATCAAGTTTAGAAAAATTGTGAAAAGAGAACTGCCTCGAATTTTATTTTGACTTTCGATTGTCCAGCCATAGCTATTTATGGGTTGAAAAGGAAATAGGCGGCGCTACGGTCTGTGTTAACACACTACTTCCGGGTTAATATATTGGCGGGATTTTGGCGTTATTCATTCTCGAATCTAGTAGTTCTTTGTTGATCCATCTCTTATATCTTATACGGATCTTATTGTGTCTACTTAAGAAAATTGACAGTTAAAATTTGAAAAATAAATGAAAGTTTGAAAACTTTGTTATTGTTTTATTGGTGTAACTTTTACCCAATCACCCCCTTGTTTATTGCACCTCTGATATCCCAAATCGCCCACTTGAGGACGATCGTCCGAAGGTTGGGAACCACTGCTCTTAATAAAATTCTGCCAAAAGATGCTTCCTTTTTGTTTTGGTGCTACATCCCTTTTCTCTTTAGACCTAACATAAATTTAATAAGTGTGAACCCAATGATTCAAACCATGAGCTGCCACTGTAATACACAATTTCTCTCAATGGCATTGTTAAATAAAAAAAGAGTTAATGATATCAGTAATTCTTTGTAAAGGAATAGATGTAAATAGTGGGGAACAGATTTGATGTAGGTTCTCCAATATATAATTTTAAATATACACTTAAAATGTAAAAATGACAAAAGTTAATGTAATTGTTTCGAATCTTATAATTTAGGAGGAATACTAAACATTCTCTTTCTGAAGACACCCTTTCAGTTGAGCCTTATCAAAGCTTTTTTAATAATAATGTTATGTGAAATGGTTTTAACGGCAATGAACAAGAGTTTTATTTAATTTAACAAGTTAGTTAAGAAGGTAACGGACACTACTCAATATACATCTATGTGTATCTGAAGAGAATATATAAAAGTAATTAGTTACCTTTTATCCTCTGGACCTCGATAAAATTTTTCATAGAAATTTGAACCCCACGTAAAGTTACTTGCTGGCTCCCTGCTTTATTCCATGGTCCATTTGCCTGGAAATTTCTTTTATAGCAATACTTTTTCTTTTCAGATGAACACTTGAGTCTACATCAGTTGAGCAGCAATTAGCTGCACCAAAAACTGCATCGGTTGCTGTTCAAACAGAGCTTACCATTAAAAAATTGGCTGTGATGGAACAGAAATGCAAGAGGCATCAGCAGCGCCAGTGTAGAAAATCTCCACTTATGGGACTATAGCAAATAATGCTAAACAGCTGCAATACTACACAAAATTGAGAAACTTTACAATATTTATAAGCATGTTCAAGCTTATCACCAGTGCATGGAGCCCTAAAACTAGCACATCTTTAAGAATTATTGAACAATTCATGCTGGTCCTAATGAAGCTCAGATTAGGACTAATGAATGAGGACTTGGGATACAGCCCGCATGCTTCAAGAATGACCTGTTTGAGAATGCTATCTCCATATTAGACTGCAGTGAAATATTTATAGATACCCCCTTAACCTTGATGCTAGAAGCCAAACATATTCCTCATACAAAGGTCACAGTTAAATTTTACACACAGTTAAATTTTTAATATCAATATCTCCATCTGGCTGTATCGCTTTCATTTCAAGGTTGTATGGGGGTAGACACTCTGACAATTCAATTACAGCAGGGTGTGGAATTTTGGATTTGTTTAAAAAAGATTATGTGTACTGGCAGACAGGGGGCTTTCGGATTGATGAGCTGTTGATGTCTAAAGAAGCAAGAGTAATCACTCCATCATTTACTAAAGGCAAAAGTCAACTGACTGGGCAAGAGGTTTCAGAGTCCCGTTTACTATCAAAAGCTAGAGTCCATGTAGAAAGAGCAACAAGAAGGATCAAGTGCTACCGTATTTTAAAAAACCATTGGCAGCCACATTATGTGGAAGCATTGCCAGCGACTGAATTCTCCTTAGGTGATTTAATTTTACAAGTATTAAGTGGACTATGTAATCTTGCTAAACCTGCATTGTTGAATGTTTAGGATAAAGATAGATACGTATAAAAAGGTCTCTGAATTCTGTATGGGTTAATAAAATTAAAAACTATGTTTTAAAATTATTCTTGTCTGTGAAATTCTATAATTATTGTACAATTAGTTACTAAAATTTTTATCCTTCTTTCACTAACTTCTTACGAAGTTTTGAAAAAAGAATTATTTTTTAAAATCATAATTATATAGTTATTGTTTGACTCAAGTTGAGCTCTGGCCGTCACTATTTCACATGAACGGTCAATTTTTGTTTTTATGAAGCTATTTTCAATATTAGGAGAAGAAGCAGCGGACAGCAACACGGAACAACCTAGTCTTTGTGTGATATACATGAACAAGGAGAGCAGCATAATAGATAATTTCTTGTCCTTTATACCGGCCCTGGATGTTAGTCGGGAAGCCCTCTCCGGATTAATTGTAAAAGAGCTCAATAAGCTTGGGCTAAGCATAAAAACCTTTGAGGCCAAGACTATGATGGAGGAGCAAACATGGCTGGAAAATTTAAAGGTGTTCAAGTGAGGATTAAAGCAACTTCTTGCAGTATACATGCACTGCTCGGCCCACAAGCTGAATCTCGCCATCTGCAACTCCTGTTCAGTCCAAAGTATCAGAAATATGATGGGAACTGTAACAAACGAGGCTAATTTTGTGCATGAGTCATGCAAAAGAACAGAACATATGAAAACTACAATAAAAGAGTCACCCTGATGAGAAAAGGTTAAAAATTAAGTCTTTGAAAGACACGAAATGGGTTAAGAGACATGACGCTATTTTGAAGTTTTACCAGTTATTCGACTCAATTGTTAAATTTTTGGAAGAAATTGACAACCTGGCACCAACAGCAAACTGGGCAGGTCTCTTAACAGCATTCCTCCGATTTGACTTTGTAATAGCTTTGGCAATAACAACAAAAGTCTTTCAGCTGACCCTCTCGCTTTCTCGGCAACTTCAAGCCGTACAACTAGAAATTAAATGCTGCTATGATATGGTTGAAGATGTAATTAAAACGATTCAAGAATATCGGGAAAATAAATATGAAGACATTTATAACGGCGCAGTTGGAGTGGCAGAATCTCTGGGTATCGCAGTGCAATCACTTAGAACAGCCAAAACGCAGATGTACCGCTCAAACATTCAAGTTTCAAATGTGAAAGAGGGCAACTCGTCAAAGTCGTCATTGATGCCGTTCCAGTTGATTGGGCTGAGAACTTTAGTATTCCCTGGGATGATACGTCAGAAGAATTGTTAAAGACTTTGAAGAAAGGAAGGTGGCCAACTCCTTGTGGCAGATCCTCCTTGTGGCCTGGGTTGCAAGGCCTCATTCAGCTCCCTAAATGACATTTGCCGCCATAAATCTGCAACACCCTCTTGCAAGTCCTCGTTCGCCGAATGTGGCCGCTGCTTCGCTCAGCTTAAATCTAAAGCTGACGCACAGAAACATCTACTGATCCATAATCCTCCCCCCCAAGCCCGATTGCCACCTCTGAAGTTCTTGTTCTGGAGGGCAATCCACCAATTGGTCTAATTGTCTGTGGTGGTTGCGACAATACCTTCTCTGCCCTCAAGGACATTCTACTCCATAGGATTGATCATCTGTCTTGTGAGGCTCAGCCAGTCGGTTGCAACGCCTGCCTCCGCCAATACCGTGGTGTGGTCGACTTCAAAGCTCATGAGCCTTCTTGTCCTCCTCCTGGCCTGTCTCCCGGGGCTGCGCGATATCCCCCTAGTGGGGCTCAGCCGGCACCCTCGGTAGAGACACAAAGGATTACCTTCGACGTTGGCTTCTCACAACATCGTCCCGATCCTGACCCTGACGCTCTCTCCCAAAATCAAGACCAACCTCCACCGACACCTAGCCACACTTCTCAAGCGGACATTGCCCTAACGTCATCCCCTGAATCGTCAGCAAATGATGCCTTCACCACCACCTGTCAGGCTTGTGGCCACATCTCCATCTCAAAGGCGATGGCTGGCAAGCACTTTAGGAACGACTGCCCTCGTCGCCGCCTGAGGTGCCCCTACTGTACCTTTGCGGTTATCGGCCACAAGAACCTGAGGCATCATATTTCTACCTCTTGTGATGTCCGACGGCGTCTTGAGTCGGAGGCCCTATCCCGATGTGGTTTTGTTCAGGGCTCCAGCGTTGCTGTTCCACCAGCAGGAAGTGTTCCGGCTTGCTCATTCGACTCTGCTGAGGGGGTAATCACCCATTACTTCCCCTTTCCGATTGAAGCCCCTTGCCCTGCCCCTGGTTGTGCACATGAACCCTTCGCTGCTCTTCGCTGGAGTCATGCCAAGATTTCCATCGGGAGGCATTTCAAGTCTCAGCATGCTAATCTTATTCCCAATGGTCGTAAATTATCTCACTTGCTCTTCTGCACCTCATGCCACAAATTCATCGATGGCAAGCCTGCAACTCACCCCTGCCTCCAATTTAGCCACATGAGGAACGTGAGAACCTCATCGACCGACCACATCTGCCAGACTTGCTTCAGGGCTTTCCCTTCACACCACGCCTTACAAAACCACTCTCGTACACACACGGTTGCCGACGCGCGCCTCAACTGTTTATCCTCCTCATCAAATGGAACAGCTAACTCCATTCCTCCTACAATTCTGGACAACAACCAGATTCCTTCCTCACAGCCCTCCGTCCACCACCCACCGGACATTTCTACCTCCGCATCTCTCTCTGGACCATCAATCCAAAGGCCTCGCTACCTACAAGACACCATCCTCACACCCTTCCATGACCTTCTGGAGGGTGTGCTGGAAGACACTAACATCCCACACTCTTTTACCAAACTATGCGAGCTGTCCCGATTGGTAATTGAGAAGGTACAGGCTGCTCTGAAAATCGAGCCAAAGGTCTCGTTTGGAGACTCCCAGAGACCCCCTCCAAACCCAGATGATGCATCTTACATTCAGAAAAGGTATTTTAATAATCGCCGTAGTGCTGTGAGGTTGGTGATTGATGGCCCCTCTCCTGGTTGTCCACTGGACCGCAACCTTGTCTACAATCATTTTTCGACAGTCCAGCCTTTATCACCTCTCAATACCGACATACTTCAAACCTCCGGAGTCTGTGCTGCCGCAATTCCGATGAACATGGAACCTTTCACGCCTGCTGAAGTGATCCGCCGTCTCAAGAAATTTGAGAATTCTTCACCCGGTCCCGATGGAATAACTTACAAGAACTGGCTCGAAGCGGACCCTGAGGGCACCTGTCTAACGGCGATCTTCAATATCTGCCTGAAGACAGGAAGGGTTCCGCCAGAGTGGAAAACATCCAGATCGATCCTCCTGCACAAGAAAGGGGACCGGGCTGATATTTCTAACTGGCGGCCCACCTGTCTTGCAACTACCATCTCGAAGATCTACTCTGGTCTCCTGGCGTCGAGACTCTCATCGTGGTTGCAGGACCAGCACGTGCTACACCCTGGGCAGAAGGGTTTTCTTTCTCACGACGGTGTCCTGGAGCATAACTATGTTCTCCAGGACCATATGGATGGACCCCGTCGTGGCAACGGTGACTCTTTTGCCGTTTGGCTTGACTTTGCTGATGCCTTTGGCTCGGTGCGGCATGATCAGGGCTCCCATTGAGTTACACTTTCAGAAATAGTAGCAATAGTCTCCTCAAATATGAAAAATAGTCTCCTAAATTACGAAAAATAGTCCCCCTAAATAGCCTTACCAAATAAAATTCTCCCATTGCATAAAAATAGCGGTAGATTTTTCAAATAAAATAGATAAAAGCTGAAAATACTCTGAAATTTCACAAATCAAACAAAAATAGAATAATCTTTAAAGTTTAAAAAGAAAAATTATGTTCATTTTGGGTAATTAACTCACAGCACTCATAGTTGACCCTAAAAACAGGGTTGTTTTAGACACCTAGTCCGATTTTTTTAGGGGTGGATCCCCTGCCATCCCCCTTGATATCATATCTGAAACAGGTTATAATCTAACAAGATTTTTAAAAAATATTAATAAATTAAGCTTCAGTGATCCATCAGTAAAAATTTACAACTTAGGAAATCCTTAAGAAAAATTAGTTGAAAACACTGACTAAAATCGATAAAAACGCGATCTGAGAGGTATCAGTAGACTTATTAGGCTCCTCTGGCCACCCTTAAATTTTTCCTACAATGTAATTACAATGTGAAAACATAGCTGCCAACTTTTGAAAACTTGCATCAGTAAAACTCTTTTTTCGACATGAAAACCATAATTTTGATTACGACAAATAATGTGCGCATAGATTTAATACATAAATACTTAACTTAAACCTCTATTAATTTATCAGCTCTTATCAAATTTTTAGCCCTTATCAATTTTTATTTACTTGAGGTTTTAGGTCTAGTGATAATTCACCTAAGTAATTAGTTCTGACCATAGTAAAGTTGTTTTTTCTGCAATGTAAATACAATGTGAAAGGAAGCCAACTTCAATTAGGCGCCGTGCCGGTAGGAAGCAATGGCGGATACAACGGAACCTTCACGAAAAATTGCTATTTTTCGGCTTTTCAAGATCGTGATTCTAACCATCGGACATGTTGCCTTTGACCACGTTAAGTAGTTTTTCCTGCATTCTAATACTGACACGAGATGAAGCCGACTTCAACTTGGCGTTCGCGGCCGTCGAAAATAGTCGCGGAAGGAACGGAACACGCGGCACACAAAACGAAACTTTCTCGAAAAATCGCGGCTTTTTCCGCGATTTTCCAGTTTCCAAAAGCCTTTCCTGCCAAAAAAGGCAGACAAGACTTTAATTTGGCGAAATTCCGTAAACATTTCGGGTCGATCCATAAAACCGTAAATTTTGGTGCTAATCTGTAAATTTTACGGACAATACGCAAAACTTGGCAGCTTTGTGAAAGCCATCTACAACTACGTGCTGGAAAAACGGTACTTGCAAGAAAAATCGCTATTTTTCGACTTTTCGGCAAAATGCGATCCTAAACACCGAACGATGGCTTCTAACCATAATAAACTTGTTTTTTCCAAATCGCACTAAAAACGCAAGAAGCCGACTTCAACTTGGCGCCCGCCGTCCATCCATCCAAGAAAGAAGTCCAGGGAAGAACGGAATACCCCGCAAGCAACACGAAACCCGATTGTTCGCACCCTGTTTTATGTAGACTGAAAATATCCTACAAATAGAGCATAATTGAGAAAAAACTTGCGCTTTTAAGTGCTTTTTATGATAGATTTCCGATTTTCCGTAGCTTTTTCGATGTTATCCGTAGTCCGTAGTTTAACGACGGCATCCGTAGAAACTACGGAGAATCAGTAGTAGTAGTCTTGGCGATTGATTGATTCTGATTGACGATAAAAAAACGGAAATAGTCGCCCAAACTAAAAAAAAGTAGCCAAAATCTCTGAAAATCATTGAAAATAGTCGCTTTTGGCCCTTTTTAGCTTAAAATAGTCGCCATAGTCGCCCGACCTTGAAAATAGTAGCAATAGTCGCCTTTTTAGTCGCCAATGGGAGCCCTGCATGATGCCCTTCTTGCTGCTCTTCGGGCCTACGGTGTCGGCGAAGAGTTCATCGGTGTTGTGGCCGACATGTATAAAAGCTCTTTTACCTACTTTTCTACAGCTGGTGGCGATACAGCTTTGATCCCTCGGATTCGGGGAGTTATGCAAGGAGATCCTCTCTCTGCCCTCCTTTTTAATATCACAGTTGACCCGCTGCTGTGGCACATTAACCCGGATCCGAGGGACCGACGCGTCATGGCCTATGCAGATGACCTCGTCCCCTTCACCAAGTCTGCTTCATCACTACAAGACATGATCGACTCCCTCGTCCTTGCAGGTGCCTCTCTGGGCCTGAAACTCAATCCAAGGAAGTGCGTATCAATGCACCTGTCAGGCAAAAAACCCACTGGTTTCCGCGAAACGATTTTTACCATCTCTGGCCAACCTATCAGAGCCCTCAAGGACGGGGAACAGACGCTACATCTGGGTCGACCTATGGGTTTCCTGAATGACCGGTCATCTTCAAATGTCCAGGACTTGATAGAGATGACAATCTCCATCGTCCGGTCTAAGCTTGCCCCCTGGCAAAAGCTGGAGGCGCTGAAGACCTTCATCTTCCCGGCCTTCACCTTCTCCTATCGTCTATGGCAGTTTCCAAAGGAGGTTTGGAATGCCTTCGACAACCAACTCAGGGCCGAGTTGAAGAAGCTTCTTCGGCTGCCTTCGAATGCTGCGAACGAGTTTTTATACGGCGCCCCGGCGAAGGCGTGTCTGGGCCTCCCAGTCCTGGGGGAGGAATCAGACCTGTTCCTGGTCGACAGCGGCTTCAAACTTCTGGGGACTCCTTCGTCAGGGACATGGCTAGACGTGATCTCTGTTCACTTGTGATGAAGCGAGTGGGCAATCAGAACGCTGCACTCATCCCAATGGGAGATTACCTTTCTGGTATCAGTACAGGCACCCTTGGTCCATCCACCAATCCTATTCGAAACTTGTGGACTGAAGTGCGAAAAGCTTCCACCAGACAAAGTCAAATGGTCCTTTGACCTGAATTTTCTACCGACGATCCAACTCATCAATTACGACCTCACCATCTCCCCTGCTCTCCGAAAAGCTGTTGCTGGCTCCATCAGGAATGTGTTCCGCCTGCACCGCTCTTCTGACCTAATTGCACATCGGAGTCAGGGAAAGGTATTTCCTTGCCTTTCCCTCGACAAGGCCTCCACCTACTTCTTTTACTCAGGATACAATGTGCAATTCAAGGACTGGCCTTTAATTTTTAAAGCCTATCTCAACTTGCTACCAACAAACCAAAATAGGCACAACTCCACCAACAGATCGTGCAGGCGTTGCCATGACAAGGAGGAGACGCTTCCACACATTCTCTGTTGTTGCCTCAACACAATGTCACATCGTAAGAGACGCCACAATGCTCTGGTACAACGTGTACTCAACATGTGAGGTGGCGGACAAGTCCTTGCGATCGACAAACCAATCTCGTCTATCCCGTCGTTGAGGAGAGCTGCCCTTGAAGACAATCTGATCCCAGATGCCGTCATCAGGTTCCGGGGCCACACTTATCTTCTCGATGTCACCATCGCCTTCGAGAATGGACCCGAGGCCTTCAATGATGCCCGTGATAGGAAGATCGCTAAGTATCAACCTCTCGCGGACAACATCGCTAGGACCTATGGACCCTGCTCTGTCGTTCCCTTCGTTGTCGGGGCTCTTGGAGGGTGGGACCCCGGCAACAACTCTTTCACAACGAAGTTCAGAAGGCTCGCCTGTACAGATGCTTTAACATCAAGCTTAAATCTGTACAGGGCGCACTCCTCGGGTCGGCCGCTGGCTGACTTCAAGGACCTCTTTGGTCCCGAGACGCTGTCAAACCCCGATGACCCTCTTCATCCGGAATTTTCCCAGATCGACTCAGCCAGTGGCCCTGTCGTCCCGGAGCTTGGTGAAGACTGCTATCTTCAAGATGATCTTCTACAACTGCCGAATCCTGCAATTGACACAACTCTTGGTGTGACTGGAGGTGCTCACCGCATAAATGCCTCCCAGGATGCAACCTCTCTCTACACTGACCACGACACCATTATGGATGACAACCTGCAACAACAATTCCTTCCAACTCCTGCAGGCCCATCCACATCAGATGCAGCTGACGTCACCAATGACTGGACCACATAAATTATGAACTCTACTACGTCTGAGCCATAAAATATGTCAACAATCATCGAATGTAACAATCATCCTTCGGAGTCAAAATTTATTATTTCTTTCGGTGTAAAATTCAAAATTTAAATCAACTCCCCCTTTGGCAAACCCCTAATACACAGTGTTAACTGATATGGGATCACCTCGGTGTCTCTGCCCTGAAGCAATTACTCCGGGGTGATTTAAATGACATATTTTATAAATGTCGCCCATATTAGTTGACTATAACCTCCTCCCCACACTCCGAGGATATTAAATGTATATAATGTAAATACTCATTGTAAATATCATCATCTTCACCCATATATCTATTCTGGCCCTGTATGCCCATGTCAATATCTAAGCAACAAATAAATAATTTTTAAATCCAGATAATTTTTAAATAATAATGATCGAACTTTCGACACCCGGAAATGCATCAGATGTAGTACGATCAGCCTGTTAAATTTGAAAACCTAAACAGGAGTTGTTATATATGTATATTAGAGTGGCAACAAGAGCCACGCCAGAGTTTCCCTTGCCCGGTTTGGCAACACTGCCCGTCGCAGATCTGTACGAGCCGAAAGGTAGCATGTTGTGTTTTGAATAAAGCTATATTTCCTATCACTTTATTACTCGCACTACTTATTGATCGATCGATTACTTATCGATGAAATGCTATTTAAACTTGAACAATTTTTTGAAAACAAAACAAAAAAAATGTAACTTATAACTACAGAAATAATATTTCTAGGATATAAAATAAATAAAGAAGGATCAAAATCGTCTAACGATAATTAAGTCAAAATAATAAACTTCAAAAATTTAAAACAAGTCAGAGGCTTTCTGGGTTTAACGGGATACTATCGCAGATATATCAAAGATTATTCAAAATTTCCATCGCCCTGGACAGACCTGGACGTTCTTTATGAAGGAGATGTTTATGAGTAAAGTAAAATCCCTTCAATCGCGGAAATACAAAAAGAACAACACGAAGACGCAGAATTGAAGGAAATAATTGAAAAAATTAAATTAAGACTCAATACCCTGAGAGCATCCGAACGCACCGCACCTTTTTAGAAAATAACTTGCTACGAAGGGTGAACAACCCAGAGCATAATCAAAGACCAACACAAATTGTAATCCCAAAAGGGTATAGAGCAAATATCCTACACTTAATCGATGCAAACCATGTAGGACATGACAAAATATACCAGAACATGGTAATGTACTTTTATTGGAGGGGCATGTATTAGGGATGCAGAGGAATTCGTGAAGTCATGTACAAACTGCTAACACTACAAATCTTCTAAGAGATATCCTCCAGCACCTTTGCAAATTTATATTTTGGCAAAAAAGCCCCTTGAATATGTAAGTATCGACATTGGTGGACCCTTAAGGCTATATTACACACTACAAAGGGGTAAAAAATGCCTAAATTTTGGAAAAAAATTTTTTTGCTAAAATATATTCCTCACAACCTGCACTATATGATGCGCAAAAAAAATTAACGATTTTGTTTTTTACGTGAGTTATGAGGGATTTTCTCTCTCCCAATCTCACCACGTCTCGTTGTCATGGAAACAAAAGAAACAAAGCTCTCAAGTACACCAGAATATGCAAGGAATTTCACTATTTCTTTTGACACAGCCTCATGAATAATAATTTTCAATTATATTTTACTTACATTTAGTGGCAACAATCATTTAACTGTATCTGAGACTGCAAAGTTTTACTATTTGTTTACAAATTGATTGAATCTAACGCGCGCTTTCAGCTTTTCTAAATTTCAAAGTCTCGTTGCAGTGTTGCAGTAATTTAAGTCATTTGGACGTTGATATTTAAAATAAGTATGGACGTTATATCTACTAAGTGGAGGAGGAAACCTAAAGGTCGTATGTCTAAAACACTGAAGACATTAGCTGCCAATAGAAAAAAACAGTGGGAAAAGAAGGCCTCTGAATCTGAAACTGCTAACCTTCTTGCATCTGATCCTGGGACTGCTGATATTCCTACATCTGATGAGCCACCACAACCAGAGGCCAGCTATATTCTCACTCATAGAGATATGTTTGCTGAATTACTGGATCTAGTTCCATGCAAGGAGTGTTCCGAGTACTCCCTCAGAGCCATCCAACACACTTCTTTGGGTTATTCCATCAAAATGGAACTTCCGTGTGAAAACTGCGGTGAATCTTATGGAACTGTTTGTTCGAGTCATCAAGAAGATAGGAATTCATCCCATGAAGTGAATAGTAAACTCGTAAAGGCCTTTTTAACGTTCGGGAGAGGCCATGCAGCTCTATCTCTCTCGACTTTCTCTTCGGTTCTAAATATGCCAACAATATTTAATAATAATTTTTTTAAATTTAAATTTAAAAAAACTAACCAATTTTTTTATTTGAAAATTTGTGAGTGGTGTTTGATCATGCTTATAAACAAACACTGAAAATGTTAAGAATTACAAAAAAAAGTTTTTGGTGTGCACCATAGCAACCGAAAGTCCTTGCGGGCACAAATATACAGGGCGTTTCAAAAATCCCTTTCGTGGCTTTTAATTGGAACCAACGTGTCCTAGGGTCATGGAAGTAACGCCTACCCCTAGGTAAGTGACCCTGGAAAATCCATTGAGATGACTTACAGCACCCTTAGCGGCGAAATAAAAAATAGAAAAATTAATGACAGTAACAACTTACAATATCCTAATGTAGCAGTGGTGCTAAAGGCAGCTTTGTCTCTTTCGCATGGAAATGCGGAAAATGAAAGTTTTTCACAAAATCCGGATTGATTGATTGATTGTTTTTTTATGGCACATGATCCACATCAGGATATTATGCGCCAGAAAAGACATTAAAACAACTTTCACAAAATCCGGAAGAATAATGACTGATGAAAGAGCCTCAATGTCTGTACGAACACATTAAATGCTCGTTTAAATATTATTGATGGCCTAAAAAGGTATGAAAATAAACCTCACCTTGTTCCAATCACTGACGAATTGATTAAATTAGAAAAAAACCATATGAAAAGCTCATGTTGGACTCCACAATTTTGAAAATTGAAAAAACCCAAAACTTTTTCTTGGACTACCTCCAAAAAGTTTTTACCTTATAAAGGAACTTGAAAAGCATACATCATTACCAATAGTTCACATTTACGTGGTGTTGAAAAAATAAAACTTCATTTGTCCCACGCTATTTTGGAAATAGATTTTGGACTTTCAATAGCATCGATTTCCAGAATATTCAACAAGTCCCTTCATAAACTTGCTAGTGTAATGCAAGAACTAATAGTCTGGCCAGAGGCTGAGGAAATCAAATTGAGGTTGCCGATCCCCTTCAGAGCTCGCTACAGCAGCGTCAATAGCATCATCGATTGTTTGGAGAATGAGATCGAGAAGCCGAGCAATCCCATTAAACAGTGCCTCACCTGGTCAAGCTATTATGGCTGCAATACCATAAAATATTTAGTTGGCTGCACTCCAGACGCCTTGGTATCATTTGTCTCAGTTATGGAGGCAGAATTTCCGATTTGGTAATTTTTAAGGAATCTGGCTTTGTAAATAATCTGAGCCCTGGCACTGCAGTCTTGGCCGACAGAGGCTTTAAACATAAAGCCCCTGATTTAACACAAATTGGCTGCAGTGTGGTTCGACCCCCAACTGTTACTTCAACAGTGAAAAGTTCTAAAGGGGAAGTCAAAGAATCGCAGCGGATAGCAGCATTGAGAATACATGTGGAAAGGGCGATTGGTAGAATCCGGGAATTCAAGATGCTTGGTCCGCATGCTTGCATTAGCTACAAACAAATTTCCGCTATAGATAAGTGCATAATAGTAGCATGTGGCATCATAAATCTACAGGATAGACTTTTTAAAAAATAGTGCACAATTTCTGATTTGTTAGAGAGCAGTGTTTAGCATTTAACATTAGAGAGAGCAGCAAACATTTTGCAAATTTACACTAGTATTAAACATTTGGGTTAGGAGGATAGCATTAGTTTCAAATTCTATTATGAGAAAGTTTCTTTACCCCGGAATCTGTTTAAGCCTGTGAAACAGGGGGAGGTTCAACCCTGTCACTGGATGATAGACTCAATTCTCCACGCTCATGTCCTCACTATGGGGTTTCTTGTTATTTTGAGCACACGTTGTCTGAATTGATTAGTACTTTTTGTGCAGTTTATGTGTACATAAAAATATTTTTTTTCTGTAAAATTAAATATGTGAATGTTAAATATATGTATCCGTAAAATCTGGACTCCGTAATTTGGAGTTGCCCAAAAAAACTTTGTCAGTTCCGTTTGTTGTTATTTCCCAAATCAATTATCAAAAATGATGATTAATCACCATAGTCACAAAAAAGACATGTACAATCAGAAAACAGACATGAAGTGTCATCTGGTGATGATTCTGAACTAATGCCAACGCCCCCAAAAAGGTTCCAAGTGCCCAAGTTCCCGGCAGAAACGTCTAAAGATCAGAGGAAGAAAACTCCCTTTGGCAAGTGCTCTAATTATTTATCTAGTGAAGTGATTATTTTTGGTAAAGTTAGAAGTGGTTATTACAAGTTTTTGCTACTGCATATGCTGGCTTAGACATATTTTAGAGTGTATACAGAGCCTGAAAAATCTTGGAATTTTAAATTTTGTTAATAATTTATTTTAAATGTTTAATTTGAATGTTTTGGGAAAAGCCTTTCAAGTTTTTAATTAAATTAAATATTGAGCTAGTTAATAAAAATTGGGATCTTTGTTTTCTAACAGGCAAGCAAACTTACGGACTAGTAACATGATTAATTTAAATACAGGAATGCGATTTTCACCAAGGTTTTGGGTGGTAAAGGGATAAGAAGACTAATTTAATTTTATAATCTATGCTCAATTATCGCGTAATAGTTTTTAACCAGTCTCTTATGGAAACGTTTGTTTTGTAGATACCAGGCACCAAGTACTTCTGGAAGTGGCAGTAGAGTGTCTGCTAAAGCCGTCAACACTGCTGTTTTCTCTGTAACAACTTTCTCAGTACACTTAGATCTGTCTTTAAGTAATTGTGTAAAACTAATCTATCATGTTTTCATAATGATAACTTGGAAGTCCCAACTTACTACTGTTGGTGATTTAATGAGTGTTCTCAGATTATTTTAATAAATTATTGTAAAGTTGGTGTGTATAAAATTTATATAGACTCTAATGTATATTAACATCTTTTACAGTTCAAAGAATAAATGGTACACATGGAACATATAAAGAATAAAGTGGACAGGGTGGAGGGGCAAGTGCAGGCTCTAGTTGATAGCAGGAGTCAAGCGCCCCCGGACCATTTCATAATCTCGTTGCCTGAGGATGTGGAATTCCCTCTTACCACTGAGGAGGGCATCGCACATTTCAACGAAAGGGTGAAAAAGGATCCTTCCTTAACCGCTAGTATGGTAAGTGATCCCCAATGCAAACTATAACAAAACAAAAATAAAAAAACTTTTCTTCAAATATTTTCTGCTGGTAAGTAAAATGTCCCCAGTACTCTATTATGACTTCATTTTCTCTAATATTAACATAGGCACTGCGATAAACTTCTGAAAGTTTCTTATGAAATCAATTAATCAAAATTTTAAGCTCTTTAAAAACTTTTTAGCATTAATTAATATTGAAAAATATCAGATAAGTAGTTTTAAATACACAAAAAGAGTGCCCGAGTCCCACAAAAATTTAACCTAAAAAAATATTGTGGCAAATTTTAATACAGTCATAATTTTAGTAACGGGAGTGGGAAAAGAGTAGAGTGAAAATAAGTTAACATATATATTTCAAGGAACCCTAGTTTGGAAATCCTATCTTTTCTACATAATTTAAAAATATCTTTCCAGAAATGTACTAATTGAATGGTTATTTTTCAGGTCAAATATCTAAATGATGTGGGCCACGGAAAGACGACCAGGTCCTTCGTTTTATCAATTTTAAAAAGAGTGATCGGGCAACAATTAGCTATGGAATACAGTCTCTATGGGAGAAGGGGAAAAAGTATAGGGGAAAAGTTAATATAATATTGGTAATGAGTAAGATTCGGCATTCCCTCTTAACACTCAGGAGGACATCACCCATTTTAATGAAAGGGTGAAAAAGGATACTTCCTTAACAGCTAATATGGTAAGTGATCCCAATGCAAACTATAAAACAAAAATTTAAAAAAAACTATTTTCTTCAAATATTTTCTGCTGATAAGTAAAATGCCCCCAGTACTCTATTATGACTTCATTTTCTCTAATATTAACATAGGTACTGCGATAAAACTTGTGAAAGTTTCTTATAAATTTTAATACTTGTCCTTGTTACGACGCAGTTCAAGCACCTGGAGGCATTTCAAGTACAAAAATTACAAAATCAATGTTCAGTTATGCAAGATCGTCTCATTCTAAGTATAAGGAATCAATGGAAAAGAAAAAATCTGAACTTTCAGATTCTTATGGAGAGCACATTAAAAAGTATTTGGAACAGTTTCCAGAGACAACCTGCTGCTGAATTATCTCTACGTTGATGCCGTTATTGGAGGTGATCAGACTGTAGATGGTGCTTTTCAGAGGAGCCTCGAAAGTGTTGACATCATGAGTAAAGCTGGTATGTTATTGCGGAAATGGCAGACAAATTCAACCGAGCTTGCCAACAAATGGCAGGTCACTGGATTAAAAGTTCAAACTTCCAATTCCGTTCTCCACCTTCTAAAGTTCTTGGTGTTTCTTGGAATCCTGCCAGCGACAAATTTTCATTTGCTGTGAAGAACTTGTTAGACGAACTTGTAAAGGACTGAACACAAAGCGTTGCGTCATAAAAATAATTGGAAAAGTGTTGGATCGTTTTGGTTTTTCCTTTATAATTAGGACTAAGTTTATCTTGCAAGAACCCTGGACTGAAGGCCTGTCATGGGATGAAACCCTCCCCAAGGGATCAATAGCTCCTGGATGATTTGGTGCAACGAAATCAAAGAGTTGAGAAACGAGAGTGTTCCACGGTCCGGTCGTAAGGTAAGATTTGAGTTACGATTGTATTTTTCTTGTGTTTTTTCGTCGTCTTAAAAGACTGGTGGAAGAGTACTGTGGTGGGGCTTCGTAACTGTATTGAGAACGTTCACACAGCTTTTTTCTCTTTTTAGCTACAGGCAACACTTTTTCGCTAGCTCTGTTATTTAAGGATTTGCCGATGTTTCCTAAAGCCACACTTTTTACTAACATTTCTTATTTATATGTATTATTTTAGCACGGCACCAGTTTCCCTACCAGCTCCTAATGAGCTTGATAACGTGGTTATTTGTTAGGACTTTTAATTCTTGTTAATGTTGATGGTATTGTTATTTCTAATAAATAGTTTTATTCTGATTTTTTATTACCATGAACATTCTTCACTCGGATCACCTCGTTACAAATCCTAAGACCAACAAAAAGTTTCGTAATAAAGATGGGCCTGGGGGGTCCTCTTCCTGAATATCGGAATTTTAACTTGTTCTTTCTGAATGTGTGTTTAATCAATATTAAAACATCTCTATAGGAGACAAATACTCACCTTATCAAAATTTTGAGGTATACGTGCTTTGAACAAATTCTCTACTAAAAGCTGTAGATATTTGTTTTAAATTGTGTTATGTTTTGAATTTAGTTTTCACCCTATTGTAAAAATGCGTGGCACTTTTTGAATCAGATTTTTATAAGTGTGAGTTTTCATCGGAAGAACCATCCTGTTGAGGAATTGAAAAATCGCTTTTTGTAACTTATTCCTTACTATGGGAATGCTCCTTTAAGATTCCCAGTAGAGAAAATCTTTATTTTTAAAGTAAAAATTTAGTCTGGTCCTCTATTTTCCTCGAGTTGTAAAGCCTTAAAATTGGCTGTTGTGTTGTTTTGTGTATTCTGGGAAAGGTTGTTCCGTTATCAGTTTATATGTGACTTATCACAAGTAAAATGTGAACTCGTGGAACTTCAACAGTCTACGCGACGCACCAACGTCTAAATCTCGGGTCTACCCGAGCTGGAAAAT
Organism: Tetragnatha versicolor; assembly: GCA_024610705.1. NCBI lineage: Eukaryota > Metazoa > Arthropoda > Arachnida > Araneae > Tetragnathidae > Tetragnatha > Tetragnatha versicolor. The sequence continues at coordinate 22,098,372 of JANDEH010000013.1, forward strand.
GAAGATATCAAAGATACAGTACGTTAAGTTTCTGATCACGAATTACTTTAAAACCATGAATCCATCACAGAAATGCACCGAGTACCAACTAATAGGAAGGATAACCATAAGCCAATCGTTATCCAATTCGCCAAAAAATCTGATAGAGATATCCCAGATAGCATGTAACCTTACGATCAACCTTTTTTCATTGTCATTGGGTCAAAATAAGGCTCACATAACAACCTTACCGCAATGCAAGAAAATGGTTGTTTTGAGCCTGTTTCTGTAATCTTGGCAAAACAAGCCTAGAAAAGGCTTTCATGGCAACGCTGCTGCAACTTTTCTGACGACAATCTTTCTGCGCATGCGCCGCGTTCGTGAAAAAAACAAGATGGCTGCTGTTGTGCTCCACCCTGCTGATGTGTGATTTTACACTTTTCACAGGAATCTCTGTTACTACAAAGTAATAACATAACCTTGCCCAATGCAGAAAGAGCAATTAAAAGAACTATAAAAGATTTAGAGTCTGTGTGATATGCCTGGTGAGTATGTAAAAGAGGCAATGGAAGCAATTAATGAAGGACTGTTTCACAATAGGTCGTCGCATGATTGTAATAATTTGATTAAGGATATTAACGTTCTATATAAAAAGAATTGCCCATCCCAAGTTACAATCAGGTATGGTGAGGAAAGCATCAATGATTTGTGCAAATTATTTAACCTACCTGAAAAAAGAACACAAGTAAATGCTATGAGAGAATTGGTTGATTCTTGGAATCAACCGCAAGAACTGAATACTGTGTTAGACATCGTAAAATTGATTACAATCTCAACCTCGGAATGTGAAAGAGTATTCAGTTCAATGAATAACATCATGACTGATTCAAGGAACTCTTTAGCTATCAAGAGAACAAGTTCGCTTGTTTTTATTAGCAAAGTAGGGTAGGACCTCCTTTAAAAGATTTCTGCCCAGAACCATTTGTGAGAGCATGGTTAAAATCAGGAAAAAGACTGGCTGATGAGACAGCATGCCGTCAACCAGAAGAAGCTAAAGAAGAACTTTGTCACAATGGTCCTTTATGGGAATTATTTAGGTGAATAAGACAGTCCAATCATTTATTTCAATTTTATTCAAGAGTGCAATTTTCAAACATTTTATATTGCAATGATCTATCTTAAAGGAAATTATATCCTCAATTTTTATATTAAGTGTACATATTTAATTACAAGTATAATACTCATGTTTTCATCACTAAAATTGTAAAAACTAAATGTCCACTGTAGTATACAAACTAACTCTTTATTAAAACAAAATCTGAATAAAATGATTATTTTAAAATGATTTTTAATATAGAAAATGCATGTATATTCTCTTATCTTCTCCATATTATTTGTATGCAACAAAGGGTTAATTACGTCTCCATTTCCAGGGCCGTTATGGGTGGGCGTGCTGGCCGTGCCTGCACGGAGGCGCCAAGCGCTCAGAGGGTGCCATTAAACTTCTTGTTAAAATAATTAACCACTTTACGAGATGTGCGGCAGGGAGGAGGAAACATTGGAGCCCATACTTCTACGGCCCACTCCCCTATAAAAAGCATTGTAGTACAGTAGAACTCCAATTATCCGAACTCCAACTATCCGAATCGCCGATTATCCGAATCGATTTCAGAATTAATAAAAAAAATTCCGCCGCGAATTTTGCCGTTTTTAATGTTCTTTTTCGTGTTCTATTTGACATTTCTATGTTCGCTTTGTTCTTTTTGACTAAAATGTTAATAAAGCAATGACTGTCGAAGAACGGTACGTACTGTATTCTGAAAACCACTTGTAAATACTTTTTAGTATGTGAAATTCCTTTTCATTTAATTAATAAACAGCTCTTTTTCTTTAAATATAATTTTTTCCTCCTATTTTTAAACTTGTATACAGCAATTAATTATAGTAAACCCCTTTTTTTCGGAAAAAATCCAATTATCCGAATTTTTGATTATCCGAATGGGGTTCGGTCCCAATTGATTCGGATAATTGGAGTTCTACTGTATATGTATAGATAGATATGATATAAGAGACCCATAATCCTTTTAGGTTTCATCAAGCCACATTAGAAAATTACTGCACGAAGCCGGCCTATACTGCAGGAGGGCTGCCCAAAAACCAATTCTAACGGACTATCATAAGAGAGAGGCTGACCCATTATAACTGGACCAGGACCGAATGGAATTCAGTTCTGTTCAGCGACGAAAGCTGTGTTCAGTCATACAATAACTATGTCAATTTTGTATATCCGTCCGGTGGGAACTCTATTTCAGAATCCGTATTTAAAAGGAACAGCAAAAAGTGGTCGTGTATCTCTATCACTATAGAGCTGTATGTCACTTGTCACATAAATGGATAAGCGAGTTCCATCTCAAAAATGGAATGTTGACGGCCCTTAAATATTAAGAGCACGACATGATTGCCGAAGTACTTGACAACTTACTTTGAAGACGGTTGTTTTATCATTCAGCAGGCAGGTTACTTATTAAAAATATGTATTTTTGGTTTTAAATATTTATTTTACAATGAATTATAGATTAATTAAGAATTTCAAAACACTTAAATAGAAATTTCAACATTAAAACCTCAATTTTCCCCCTTCAGGATAATAGAGCTAATACATAGAGCTTCATGCGTTCAAGAAGGGTTTGACAACTAGAGTCAATATATCGCATTGGCCGAGTAGATCCCCAGGCAACAACCTGATGGAACAAGTTTGGGGAGTTTGGAAGAGAAAAACGAGTATTGTGAACATAAGAAATCATAATGACTTACGGCCGTATTCACCGGTAACCTGACCGGCGGTCTGGTCAGGAAACCATGGTTACAGCCTCTGATTGGTGGAAGGACAATATTGAATTATTTTTCCACCAATCAGAGGCTGTAACCATGGTTTCCTGACCAGACCGCCGGTCAGGTTACCGGTGAATACGGCCGTTATACTCTTAATGCTTGGGCATAAGTAAAGAACAACACTAGGTGTGTCAATAACTTTTTTGGAGTCAATGCCTCTGAGACTCCAGGAGGTTATTGATAAAAATGGTGGGCACACATCTTATTAAATTGAAATTTTGAAATTTAAAAAATAATAACATTGTGCGTCAACAAAACTCTGTACAGCTATCTTAAATAAGTTAATGTGGTAACACCTAATAGTGTTAGGGTCGACCACTTGTTCTTTTCAAACGCCTGTTAATACACAATTGTTAGTATATTTATACATTTTAAAGGTAAAATAAAAGTAGTTACAATTATAGTGTTACGTTGTCATTGTATTTATTTCATACGAAACATTGTTAACGAACGAACAGAAGGTTTTTCACAAACATTCGAAAAAATTTTTAAAAATATTTGCGTATAAAATTTGAGATTGCCCAAGGATCTGAATTAGAAGATGCAAACACTATACTAGGACCAAATGCAATAAAATGAGTAAATGAATACCTTATGACTGAACAAGAAAATAAACCCCTTACTGTTTATTTAAATTTTAATTTCATATCCCTTTAAAGAAGTTTTATAAAAGTAAAATTTATTAAGAAGGTATATCTCAGTGACTAATTGATCATAAAGTGTTTCTAGCCCTCTTAATTTTCCAGAAAGAAAAACCACAAAAAGAGAGGAAAATGTTTCATTTTTTTAAAAATATAACAAAATACCTTACCAAGAAGTTTCCTCCCGTACATTCAACTCTAAATGCTTCCCCATCAACAAGTAAAAAAACAAAAAATTGATATTCCTATTTCTTCAGATGCTATTGATAATTCTAACAATGCTGATGCAGAAGCAATTATGAATTCTATTACCCCCAACTGGAGCAAAATGAGTAAACCCAATGAAAAACTGTACTTTTTTCATAATGTGGTGAGGTAAATTTCTCTACCGAGAAAGATGTAAAAATGATATTAAATGTTTTATACTCTCCTGTGAAGTTGGTAGTTGTCCTAGTAAATAGGCTCCCATTATCTTGTTTTGTGTATGTAAATTTAAAGCTCTTGAAAAAAGTCGAAACCAGTTATGGTAGTGAAGTGAATGATTTGTTGATTTCTACTGAAAATGTGTTGCCGTGCTCTGGAGCTGGAAGTTTAAGAATTTGACTGTGTAGACTTGTACATAAGTTTGATAACCTTAATGGAATACTCCGTAGTAAAAACTGTCAAGGATCGGTTTAAGTTCCTCAAAAAATCTTTTCTACATTGCAAGTTAGTGAGAAAAAGGCTATTGGAATTCTAGGGTTAAAGCACAAAATCGACTTTTAAAGTAAAATGTTTGAAAAAGGTTGGTTGGTGGGGTTTTATGGCGCAAAAGCCAAATTTGGCCATTCCGCGCCAGACACAAGACATTTATACCCTAGACTTTAAATTGATACACGATTCATGAAGTTTATATCGCGTAGAAAATGAAAGATTTTTGTGGTACTCATCGCCTATAATATCAGCTAGCATTGGATACTCTACGCCTAGGTTTGAAAAAGGATATGTTGTCTAAAAAATGCAAGTGCAAAATTATCTTCTAATTTAGAAGAAAAATATAAATTACTTCTTTCAAAACAGACTTGCCATATCTGAATACTTCAAAGCCTCTTCCCGAAAACGTACCAGAGGTATGTTGTACGAGAAGGAATGGTTATAAGAATGCGTGGTAATGAAAATAAAGAGTCCGAGACTTTTTATGAACATTTACGTTTGAATAAAACAGCCTTGCCAAGTACTTGAAGACTTTCAGCCATGGATATGGCTTTAATGAATCTCTTTTCTTCTCTTTACTGAAGAAGAACGTTTCAAGCCTAGACGAGTTTGCCAAACATGGGGCCTGAGCATGATCACATCGTCTACCAGTCGAAACCCGTCTTCGCGCACTCATGACATCACATTACGAGACTTCGGCAAAATGCCGCAGCACGAAGCTTTCGACAACATCTCGAAACCCGACAACGACCTCATAAACTGCCGATAAATCGAAACTTTGATTCCGAAACCTCCGGAGCACTCGGAAGCGAACTCGAATAGTTAAGAATAAATATTTCGTTATAGTCAGGGTGCCGAATGGCAAAAAAGGGGTCAACCTCGAACTCGCGTATGGCTTAGATGTTTTAATGGTTTCTGATAGAGTTAATAGTGTAGATTTCAAAACCGGTTGATGCCACTCTGCAAATGTTGAGGATCTTTTTAAAATTCAAATTTTTAAAAAATGGTCCAAAAAAATTTTCAAAAAATCAAGTAATAGTAATCGAGACTTATGATACATGTTTATAGGCTATCTTTCAGTGCTGAATACGAATATTCCATTTAAATTTAAAAAAATTTAAAATATCTATTTTTAAAAATTAATTGAATAATTGGAAAGTCGAAAAAATTTAAACATCGCTCAAAACCACAAAATAATTGCGAAAGAAGTAATTTAAACGGTTTTCTATTAGAAATGACTTAAAATATAACATACTAAAAATGGAAGAAAATCGGACGATAATAAGTTTGATTTTTTTCAAATTTTCAAATTTTTTGGCCTCAAAAATAGACTTTTTTTAAAACTCTTGTAAAAAAAGTTTGAGGCTGATGCCAAAGTAATGCTTTCATGGATATTGTAGTTAGATAGCTATATAACATAAAAAACCACAATTGTTGATTAAATCATTAATTAATTTATTTATTTATCAAGTTGAACTTTGAAAATATAGGTAAAATCCATCAATCAAGTGAAACATAAAATATTTTGACAATTTTTGGTACTGAATCATAAAAAAATTAATTAAATTTAAAAAAGACAAAAAATATTTCAAAAAATTTAAATTTTAAAAAAAATTTTAAATTTTTTAAAAATTTTAAATTTTGTATTATAGGCATGTGATACATCTCTATGGGCTATAATTAAGTGCTGGTTAAGAATATTAAGCTACTTTTCAATAAAATTTAAATTAAATGTGGAAAAATTGAAGCATTTATCTTAATACTTTTGTTTTAAATGCTGGGTGCCGAATGACACAAGAGGGGTCAGCCTTGAAATCGCGTATGGCTTAGATGTTTTGTTGGTTTCTGATAGAGTTAATAGTGTAGATTTGAAAACCGGTTGATGCCACTCTGCAAATGTTGAGGATTTTTTTAAAATTCAAAATTAAAAAAAAGGGTAAAAAAATTCAAAATATCAAGTTATAGTAATCTATAACATTATGATATATGTTTATAGGCTATCTTTCAATGCTGAATACGAATATTCCATTTAAATTTTTGAAAAGTTAAAATATCAATTTAAAACAATAATTTTAAAAATTTAATATTTAAAAAAATTAAAATATAGCTCAAAACCACAAAATAACTGCAAAAGAAGTAATTCACAAACTATTTTCAATTTCAAATATCCTAAATAATAACATACGAAAATCGGACTATAAAATGTTTATAGGCTATCTTTCAGTGCTGAGGATGTTTTTTAGAAAAGCCCAGAAAACAAGTTTTAAAGTTTTACTAAAATATTAAAATTTGTAGTAAAAAAACCTTTTATAGTCCGATTTTCGTCCAATTTTCGTATGTTATTATTTAGGATATTTGAAATTGAAAATCGTTTTTGAATTACTTCTTTTGCAGTTATTTTGTGGTTTTGAGCTATATTTTAATTTTTTCAAATATTAAATTTTTAAAATTATTGTTTTAAATTGATATTTTAACTTTTCAAAAAATTTAAATGGAATATTCGTATTCAGCATTGAAAGATAGCCTATAAACATATATCATAATGTTATAGATTACTATAACTTGATATTTTGAATTTTTTTACCCTTTTTTAAATTTTGAATTTTAAAAAAATCCTCAACATTTGCAGAGTGGCATCAACCGGTTTTCAAATCTACACTATTAACTCTATCAGAAACCATCAAAACATCTAAGCCATACGCGATTTCAAGGCTGACCCCTCTTGTGTCATTCGGCACCCAGCATTTAAAACAAAAGTATTAAGATAAATGCTTCAATTTTTCCACATTTAATTTAAATTTTATTGAAAAGTAGCTTAATATTCTTAACCAGCACTTAATTATAGCCCATAGAGATGTATCACATGCCTATAATACAAAATTTAAAATTTTTAAAAAATTTAAAATTTTTTTTGTCTTTTTTAAATTTAATTAATTTTTACATGATTCAGTACCAAAAATTGTCAAAATATTTTATGTTTCACACGATTGATGGATTTTACCTATATTTTCAAAGTTCAACTTAATAAATAAATAAATTAATTAATGATTTAATCAACAATTGTGGTTTTTTATGTTATATAGCTATCTAACTACAATATCCATGAAAGCATTACTTTGGCATCAGCCTCAAACTTTTTTTACAAGAGTTTTAAAAAAAGTCGATTTTTGAGGCCAAAAAATTTGAAAATTTGAAAAAAATCTAATTTATTATCGTCCGATTTTCTTCCATTTTTAGTATGTTATTGTTTAAGTCATTTCTAATAGAAAACCGTTTAAATTACTTCTTTCGCAATTATTTTGTGGTTTTGAGCAATGTTTAAATTTTTTCGACTTTCCAATTTTTCAATTAATTTTTAAAAATAGATATTTTAAATTTTTTTAAATTTAAATGGAATATTCGTATTTAGCACTGAAAGATAGCCTATAAACATGTATCATAAGTCTCGATTACTATTACTTGATTTTTTGAAAATTTTTTTGGACCATTTTTTAAAAATTTGAATTTTAAAAAAATCCTCAACATTTGCAGAGTGGCATCAACCGGTTTTCAAATCTACACTATTAACTCTATCAGAAACCATCAAAACATCTAAGCCATACGCGAGTTCGCACTTTTCGACTTGGCACCCTGACTATTATTATTTCCGCAAATAATGGTTTTGTTTTTAAGTTTTTAATAACAATCATTCTTTGAAACATACTTAAATATCTTCGTTGGAACCTTTTATAGTATTTTATTTAAGAACTATTTCTTTGTGCGTACTTGTTTTCTTCGTGAAAAGTAGTGATTCGGTTACTCGTTGTTATGTTGTTGACAGTGATCATTTGATGCGGAAATAATTGAATTTGGATTGAAAAATTATTATGGCTGGGCCTTTAATCCTAATGTTGGGAATCGCCGAGGAGGACGATCGGCGAAGGGTTCCCAGAAATCACCTGTCTAATTTCAGGAGCCAAGTTTTGATTTGAGGGAGAGAGAGTTTATTTCACACTTTAGACTCAACAAAAATTCAGCGTTTCGGCTCATTGAAGAGCTGAAACCTTACTTGGAGCCTAAAACTTTGCGAAGGTCTGCCCTCAACACAGAAATAAAAGTGAGTGAAATTTTGTATCATTAATTAACGATTCAAGGGCGGTTATGTGCGGCCCTCAAAGCTGAAATAGCTCTTAATTTGAAAGAAAAAAGTATCCAAAGATATTCCTAATCATTCTGCTATGAAACAACTTTTATTTCTGGTTTTAATCCATTTAAAAAAAGTTTTTATTGGTATTAGATTAGGGGCCATTTATTAATTATACAAGGATGATTTTTGCAATTTTTGACCCCCCCCTACCCCCATGTAAGGGTACGTAAGATTTTTTAAACCCCTCCCCCCTACTCTTATGTAAGAATCCATTTCGCGTTTAATCAGTTTAAACTCCAATAAAAAAGATACATCTGTGATATACCTTCATTTTATTTAAATTAAAGCTTTGATAATATACCGAGATCATCAGAGCATTTTTAAGTTTTCATGGGATTATTCAATAGTTATTTGAATGGAATTAATTTACATTAACTTGGAAAATCTTACGTAAGAATTGGTTTGACCCCCACCCCCAAGTAAGGGTATGTAGAGATTTTTCCAACCCCCCCTCGGGACCCTTACGTAATTAATGAATGATCCCTTAGAAGTTGGAGCTATACAGAGTTTGGTAGACCTGGCGTAACCGAGATCCTGGATTAATTTAGGTCACAATTTAAATCAGCAGCGGTCACTTCATATCATCACTCCTTTCCTTCATATCATTCCTCCTAAGGAATCAGTAGTATTTCTTACGGTATGAGTCCGTTACATCACTATGCTAAAAAGTTTTAAGAAATTTAGGCAAATGTTATACATATATAATCAGTGTTATTTTAAGTATCGGCAAAGAAAATTTAAGAAAAATACTTCTACTTTATACAACTTCATAAGAAAAAATTAAATGTTACAGACTCTACAAATACCGTCAAATGCCCCTTAAACATTTTAAAAAATAAACTGTACTTACGTATTTGCCCATTAACAATTCAGTGCCCTTCAGATTCAGTGGCACCGTAAGAACATAGTTTAATAGGTTTTGATGATATTTATGTATGGATTCAGTGGATGGGCTTATACATAAGTACAAAAACAAACATTGCCTGTTTTCAAATTTTAAGCCAATATTTTGTTTTTAAGGTGTTATGTGCTCTACATTTTTTTGCTCATGGGGGATACCAAAAGAAAGTCGCCAATGACATTAACATTTTGTTGTCGCAGACTAGCGTCAGCAAGTCTATTAAACAAGTGTCTCAAGCCATGTCCGAGGTATCTTCTGCCAAGATACATCAAATTTCCAGATGATGAAGGGTAATATTTATTAAAAAACTGAAATTTAAAATTATCTTGTTTGTAATATGTGTATCACATTTAAAATGCTATATATATACTTATTATCCTCTTATTTAATTTTGCTTTTTAAGGTTAAATGATATTAGTGGGACCCTAAAAACCCAATTGGGTGGACTTGCAAATTGTTTTTAATGTCCCCCCAAGTATTTTATGGATCCAAATGGGGAAACCTTCGCTGAAAGTATGTGCAAGTTTTATTAATGATGTTTAGCAGAAGGAAAGGAAGGGTCTGGGATTTAAATATATTTTCAGGTATGAACACCAGATTTAACGTCTTTCAAGGGACCTAGAAAAATAATATGTTGGAAAACTCTGAATTAAGGTAGGACATTATCCTAACGCTGAATAATATGTGCAAATACGTTACAATCAAAGGTAGGAATCTGGGACCTGTTATAGACCAATATACTGTTGATATTAAAATAGCCGATTTTGAATTGCCCTTGAAATGCTGTCATTGGTTTATGGCATCTCCATATAGATGAGCCACTTCGTCTCTATTTTTTATATTTATTCTTAACTAGAATTTTTCTATAAAAGGTTGACACTAACGGGAGAAAGTTTAGATGAGCGGATGGAGATGATGAGATGATGATGATTTTGAGCATATGATGGGAGCCTCTTGAGCGCTGATTGAGGAAGGACGTCTACTGCAAGCTCTCTTCTTCATTAGGATATAGGTGGACGCCTTGCGCTCCCCTTGATTACTAAACAGCTTGAGTATTATTGGGCGAGCTCTTTTTAGAGCTACTCGCGCCTCCATTAATTTGGCCTCGCATAAGCTAGTATAAATATCCGCTAAAGTTGTCAGAGGCCGCGTAATTTTTACCGGCTAGAAGTCACTCCGCTGACCGCCACTCCAAAGCTCTCTTCTGGCTGGAGCCACGACTTCACCACCAGCCATGGCCTCCCACGGCCAACCTACTCCAGATGACAGTCCTTTAATGTACGCAACGGCCAACCAGACCCAGAATCCACTGCTACCGACTCCTCCAATAGCCACGCCAATGATGAATACCGAAAAGGCGTAATACATCTATCCTCTAGACGACAATGGTAAGTACATTGTTGACTCAGTACTGCTCAATTTTGACCATGACCGATGCATTGAAGCCATTAAGGCTTGCAATAACCATACTAGCTTGCAATCCACAAGGAATGCTTTGGTAGAAATTTCAAACTATGTAATTAAAGCCATGTCAAACCATCGCCTTCAGCAGATAGAGAAAATCTAATTAAATTGATAATGTTAAACAAAAAGCTGGGATCGGCACTCAATGTTGTTTCCGCGCGAATGGATAGCCTAATGGATGTTGTACATCACGTAGCAACGCAAAATCTGCCCTCCCTGGAGAGCTACGCTCCACAAAATCCTAGAATGGACAAGGACGGATTTAAAATCCCATCCAAAAGTAACAAACGTAGACGCAATAGCATGGCGTCAGACCCAGGAGTCTCGCTGAGCAACAAATTCAGCCATCTGGCTAGCTCAGCCAGCAACGACTCAGAACTCACCCCTAATGATATCGAGCCCGAAGTAATGGATGATAATGAGCCCGAATTGCCAAAACCAAAGAAAGGCCCCCATCTACATACAGGAACCGAAAAGCGTAAATACCCTCCTTAAAAGACTCTCAGATGTCGCGGGAACTAAAATTGAAGGAATATATGAAGGAAAGGATCTGAAGATCACACCCCCCTCCCCTGGTGCTCACAGAGCCATAATCCAATTCTTAACCCAACACGATATAAAAAGCCATTCTTACCTCCTTAAGGAGGACAGGCAGTTGAAAATCGTGATAAAAGGATTAGGCCCAAATTATGACCTAGATGAGCTACACGGTGAACTAAAACAGCTAGGATTCCACGCACTATATGTGCAGCAGATGCCAGGCCCCCAAAGAGGGAAAGCGCCAAAAGCGCTCCCATCAAAACCACCTCCCTCACTACATAGTAGTATTGAGAAATACCCCTGAAAGCAAGAAAATTCATCTGTTAACCCACATATCTTACCTAAAAGTCAAAATTGAACCCCTCCGCCGAAAGATAGGACCAAATCAGTGCTATAGGTGCAAAATCTGGGGTCATTCCTCACTAATGTGTACCCGCGATCCCTATTGCGTCAAGTGCGCCGGTAGCCACTTGACAAAAAACAGCTCAAAGCCACCATCAGAACCCGCAAAATGCGTAAATTGCGACGGCGAGCACCCGGCCAACTTTACGGGATGCCCAAAACATCCCCACAACCTTCCTCCCGCAAAGCCTCCCAAGTCAAACGCGTGGACAGAGCGCGAGCGAGCCAGGCAAGCTATGCCAAACTCAAAAAACGTACAATCTACCGCGTAAAGCACCAGCTCCCGTCCCTCCAATAGAAGCATTTCCCCCTCTCTCCTCTCGCTCCTCAGCGGAGACCAATCAGGAAACAGTATTCCCTCCCGCAGCGGAAAGCGCAAACTCGTCGAAGCATTTTAAAACAAGAACGAACATTTTAAATCAATTAGTTCGCCTGTTATAGCCGTTTTTATGAACTATGGAAAAACCAATATGGCCGACTTCTTTTTCAAAATGGCGGAAAACCCGTCACCGGATTTTTTGGGATTTTCTGGTCAGGCATCCTCAGACCCCCCTTAATACATCCCAGGGGGTCTCTGCTTGTTTTTCTAAATGTTTACCTCCGGCCCTTTTTGCGCCTAATTTGACTGTACTAATAATCGAATGTCGGGTAACAAACGAGGTATTCAATCAACCGAAACAGCAGTCGTGGAAAGAAGTTATGGAGGAGTTAAATTGTAATGCCTTTGTAACAAAGAGCACTGTTTTAAGCAGCTCCAGACCTTCTACAAAAACCTTAAACGAAAAGCAATGACTGAGAAATCAGCAGTATTTTTAAAGTCAAAAATGTGTGTGTGAGTTATTCTATTCTATTTTGTTTCCAATGCAGTCAATATAATATTAACCACTATACACTAGCGGCTGGGGTTAGGATAGCAGTTCCCTAAGAACTAGTGAAGCCACCCGACACCATACAGGCACTCTAGGTTAACCAAACGTCCAACAAGACACTAGCGGACATGCTATCAATGTATATCGAAGTTGAACAGAAAAATTGGGACGAGATACTACCCTTAGTTACATTTGTGTACAACAATGCCAAGCAAGACACTACTAGATTCACCCCGTTCTTTTTGGTGCCTGGTCGAGAGGCAGAGACAACACTCGACACGATGTTCCCTATGCAATCTAACGAGGCTGGGGGATTACACGTCTGAATAAGTATCGAGAGCTGGGGACTCCAGGCAGCTGGCACGATTACGAACATTGGAAGACCAAGAAAAAGATAGGAGGCGTAATGATTCTAGCCACCGAATGGTCTACTGTGAGCCAGGGGATCTTGTGTGGGTTTTCATTTTGATTAGAAAGTTCCGACAAGTTTGGCGCTCTCTCCATACCTATCCATTCTCGCCAGGCCGGGGGAGACAGACTTTTCTCAAACCCCTTTGGTCATTCCAGTTCCCGATCCAGATCTCCTGAAACTTCCGATATCAGTCATCATAGCTATATATATATATATAGCACCCCTTTTGCCGTTATTGTATTCCAAGACGATAAATGTGTGGAGGTGAACTTAACAAAATGGCTGAATAGAGCAGGAACATTATGTCGATTTCCAGGATTGATTAAAGATTATGCGAACAAGCGCATTTTGTGGGGAGGTTCTGCTGATTATAAATCATGGGACAAGTTCAAAGTTAGAGTGATTGAATATTGTGGTAAGTAGTATTAAATCTAAAAATTCTTTCCTTAAAAGGCAATGATTATCAGTTTTTGTAGACTAATTACCTAATTTCTTATAATTAGGTAAATTTTACTAATATTAAGTCATGCCATACAGTTCTTTCACAGTCATGCCTTTTATTGGTGCTTTCTTTTTAAAACGTTGTATATTTCTAATGGATATTCAATAGCCTTTATTAACATCGTATTCAATTTCTTTTTTAAAGTTCTTTCTGTTTATAATGTTAATTATTATGCGTACGAGGGAAATGTGGATGTCCACCCTTTGATTTAATCATAAAGAATTGCTTTAAAATTTTTCTTAAATCTCAAATTAGTTACCAAATTTTTTGCCCCTATTCCAAAAATAGGGGGCTCAGATGGCAAACATTCTGTGTTTAAGCTTTAAACTAACCTAATTTAGTATCCTAATTTAGTTTTCTTGAATACTTTTGCTTTTTTCAACTTCTTAACGCTTAGACAATTTTATACATGTGAAATACAACTCTTTAAGCTCATTTTTTGTTTTAGAAACATACGATGCCGCCCTGAACTGCCTCGAAGAATTACTAAAATCTTCCGAATCCTTCATCTCGGTGAAATCTGGGGAGCGGAAGAAAAGAAAGGTTGACCAAGAATTGTCTTGTCCTCCTGATTTTGAGGAGGTGGAGGAAAGCCCGCTTTTTTCGGACGACGACGATAACACACCAGACGAGCTGCCCCCGGCGAAAAAATCCAAGCTGGATATAGGTTTCCCCATGATGACTTTCACCCTCAATGAACCTACCATATTCACCCCGGCGAGCATGGAAGGCTTTAAGAGTAAAATAATAAAAGAAGTAAAAGAGTGAAAAAATTTAAAAATAGTGAGAGGTGGATCTACTATTTTACAACGAAATTCAATTTGCGAAAAAGGTAAGGGAACTTAAAGGTAATAATAAATTTTATGACTTAATATTCCAAGTTTTTGAATTATTTTTTACGCGACAAAATTATTACTCAATTGGAGTTATAGTAGAGAAAAAAGTAGAACAATTTAGAGCTGGAGTGATCTGAAATCGGATGTCGGAAAAAAGTCACATTCAACAAGAATGCAACCCTTCGCACAGGAGGAGGCCCAAGTGTTAAAAACACATATTCCATATAGAACGGATTCTTGCCCTTTCTTGGTCTGACTCGCTACATGGAGTACATAACAAGGAGAGTATATCGCCTCCCAGGGTAATTCAAATTATATTAACTTAATTATTGATTTTATTCCTAGTGGAAAAATTTTCGTATGGGATGTTGGACAGCCTTTGATTCAATACTACAGCTATGCATGAAAAATAATTTGTCCAAATGGACAAAATATGAAAGAAAAAGTTATTTTCATTATTTTAAAGTCGTCCTTAATGGGTTAATAGCATTCAATTGCTACCTTCTGAAACTGTCCGTAATCTTGCCCATCGAATCGGTGTACTTGTGCAACATGTACATTCTGATATCACTGATAGAAAGGCGCTAAATTCTATAAAAATGGTGAAGTTATTAAATGCTCTACCTTCGGACTTAAGAATCAAAATTATGGAATCAGCGATTGAGGACTTTGATGAGGCGGTTGAGAGGGCGAGCACTTTCCAGAGTCTGCTTATTGAAAATGCAGTACTCAACTCAGTTAATGTGTCGGAACCCTCCACATCATTACAGGCCGAGGTTAATGCACTGAGACACATCGTCGATGAACTGAGACAGAAAGCTGTTCAACCCAGCTCAGATGCCGTATGTTCCTCTTCGGAGCGTGACATCAGTTCTTATAGTAGACCCCCTAATCGTAAGAAAAATACCCAAAATTCTAGACCTAGACCCCATTGCCCTTTTTGTGGTAAGCCAGGGATCACTATATGAAGGATTGTTATCAGTTCACTATATGAAGGATTGTTATCAGTTTAAGAGGTCGCTGCAACCTCAACGGGGCAACTTTCGTAATCGAGGCAATTATTATCGACCCCAACCCGAGCGGGGAAGGCTTTAAGAGTAAAATAATAAAAGAAGTAAAAGAGTGAAAAAATTTAAAAATAGTGAGAGGTGGATCTACTATTATACAATGAAATTCAATTTTTATCACTAAAACGCTCTATAAATTTAAAATGTTTTAGGTAAGCTTCATTTAAAAGGAAAAAAACTAACCAGGCATTAAAAAAACGTTTCCTTTCAGGTTTTAGAAAAGAGATTTCTGGCATTCTTTACTGCCTTCAAAACACAATGGCTGATCTTGCAAAAAAGGTAAGGGAACTTAAAGTATTTTTTACGCGACAATATTATTACACAATTAGAGCTCCATTTTACAATTTAGAGCTGAAATCGGATGTCAGAAAAAAAGGCACATTCAACAAGAATGCAACCCTTCGCACAGGAGGAGGTCCACGTGTTAAAAAAGACATATCCCAAGAACGGATTCTTACCCTTTCTGGGCCTGACTCACTACATGGAGTACATAACAAGGAGAGTATATCGCCTCCCAGGGTAATTCAAATTATTATAATAACTTAATTATTGATTTTAAGCCAAGTGGAAAAATTTTCGTATGAGATGTCGGATAGCATTTTATTCAATACTACAGCTATGCATGAAAAATTGAACGTAGCAAAATTAAGTGTTAGAATTTGTGAATAATGACCACACTTTATTTTTGGTTGGTTGTATTTTTATGGCGCAAGGCCCAAATCAGGGCATAGAGCGCCAGACCAAGACAGATTATATTAAAAACCACATAGCAAAGAAGCCTTAGTCTGATGTAGTTTATACATCAATTGTAATAAAAGTTCAATTTGAAATATTTATATAAAAAGGACACTTTATTTTTATGCAATCAATCTAATTACTGTTTGCCTCTTGCAACCTAGTTGTTTATTAGGATATATAAGGCAATGCTATTTGGGTAATCTCAGTTATGAATGAAATCCTCTGAATTAGGAAACATCACTCCACTCCACAAAATGTCGTCTTGTGATCGTACATTTCAGATTTTGTGAAATGTTAATCAAAAACGTAATATAATGTAAAAAATAAATAAACTTCAAAGATTGATATCATGGAAGAAAAAAGTAAATAAACTGAAACGGTTACTGATGTTACTGTCACTTGTGTAGGTTATTGCTGAGATTGGGCCACACTTGGATGAGGTGGAAAACATCAGAGCATCTGTGGCGTCCACCACTAGGCCCACACAATCACAGCCAGCACCACCAGGATGCTCTCATTGGGATGAGGAATTCCCTGCTTCTCCAAATCCAACAGCAGAGGCTACTTTCAAAGGGCCCCGTCTAGCAAGGAGACTGAGATCCCGAGGGGTTGTGTTAACCCCCAAAAACTGTGAGAGGCTAATGGGAATAGAAGAAGAACGCAATGTAGCCATTCATTCCATTGCAACACAAATTGGTCGCATGGCAACTGCAATAGAAGATATTGCCAGGGCTTTTCTATCTTAAACTTTTAAGCACAACACAAAAATTGCAAGTTTAAAATACACATTTTTCAGTTTTACACTGTTTCCAAAATGTTTTAAAACTCTGTCTTTTGATTTGACTCAATTTAAGCATACCAGGTGTTCAAACGGTGAAAACAATTGAACACCTGGTACTTCATTGTCCCGAATACCAACAAGAACGACTAAAGATAATGAATAAGTCCAGTACGCTGAGATACATGATGTACCACCCGAAGGACAGGCAAGTGGTGATGGATATCGTCAGGAAAGAACAGAAGAAACCACTAGAACAGCGCACTAATGGCTGAGCCTGAAAGAAGAAACAGAAGAGAAGCACAAAACCATATAATCAAGAAAATGATTATGTAACCAGATAAAACTCAACGAAGAAATAAAGCGTAGGTGTTCCCTGCCGGTCTTGCAGCCAGAGGAGGGGTCTACGCACTACCCAGATAATAACAATGGTATAAAGTTTGTGGAAAGCAGATCAACAATGACTCCGAGAAATAAGTATGCAAAGGATCATGTTTTGAATCATTTCATGAATCGTGTACCACGTTTTCTGATCCAACTGCATATAACAATCAAACGAGACAAAAAAAAACTGGAAATGTCCGGATTGTATGCAACTAACCTCTGTGGCAGTTGCAGGTAATAAGGAAGATAAAAGCAAGAACCAAGAGATCATTATTCTGATCACTGAGTTGACTGCAAAGATGCGAGCAGAAAATGGACTTCCAGAGAAAGCTATTGCAAAAACTTAAGGAATTTCGAGTTGCTACTGATGTTAACTCTAATATGCTAGAAGAAGCAATAAAATCCAACAATAAGAATAGCACAATAAGAAATAGAAGAAATAGCACAGAACTCGACAATGTTCAATAATAGTGTTTTTCTAACATAAATACAGTTACATGTGATGATATCGACCTTTTAAACTTCCCCACAATACTATTTCTTCTTATGATATTTTAATTTTCCATGTAAATATTAGAAGTATGAGATAAAATTTTGACGAGTTATCAGTTTTATTGAATCAATATATGAGCGAAAGCCACGAGGTAAATATTCATTTTCTCTTCTATTTTTTTATTAATGAACAATAACTTATCAATCCTTTTTAGAAATGGGTGGGTGAAAAACCGTCATGGCAACCCTCATCAACCCTTTTGTCCATGAAGGGAACTGGAAAAGGTGTTGATAACATTCTTAACGGGTATTTTGAAAAGCAAAGTGGTGTTTAAGAACTCTCCATGTTTCACCTCTTTGCTACATATAGCAAGGGCAAGGACAATAAAAACCGATCAGTTGAGGATTTCTTTCAGTTTTGTGCTGCTCACATCACCGATTACTTGTGCAAGGAAGCCGAGAAACTGACGGTCAATCAGTCTGAAAGTCGCCTGTGGTATGAGCTGCGATATGGAAGAGTGACTGCTTCCAAATCCAATGAGGCAGCTTATTGCCAAACCATGAATGGGTGCCTTGTGGAGACAATTTTGAGGCCATTCACCTAAAGGATACAGTTGCCATGCAAAGAGGTCGACTCTTGGAAAAAGAAGTCTTGAGAGTTGTAGAGAAAGTGAGGGGAATAAAAATTTACCCATGTGGGATTTCTTCTTTCTAGAGACTGTCTTGTCATGGGAGCATCTTCTGATGGGATTTCGAATGAATACGTCATTGAGGTTAAGTGCCCGTTCTCCACCAAAACACTTTCAATTAGTTTGATACTGATGATCTCAGCAAACGATGTGAGGCCCAAATACAAATTCAGATGTGTTGGGCCAAAAAAGACAAGGGTTTGTTTTGTGTTGCTAGCCCAAAGTTTAAAGTAACCAAAGAGGTGAAAATTATTAAGGTTAGCTACAACCAAGACTTTTGCAAAAAAGTCAATTGAAAAATGTGTAGATTTTTGGAAAAGGGCTATTTATCCCAGACTTTTATTTAATAGATTTAAGCTATAATTTTATTTTTAGTGCATGTTACCAAACTCATAGAACCATAGTATATAAACATCCTTTTCATAAATTAGTATTGATTTTTTGTAATTAATTTTTGGTTTACTCTTTAATAAAGAATTCATTTTTGTGTACATATTTTGTTTTTGTATAGACTTTATTTTACTGTCATTTTTTTCCTCTTTGTGTGCATTATGTGAATCCATTAAACTAAATTATTATTTTTGAATTAGTGTCTTGTGGTCTTGATTTTAAACTATTTTAATTTACTAATCGAAACTACTGCAAAATATTTTTTAACTGATGCAATCATATTTAAATATAAAAAGTAGTCTTAAGTATTCAGGTGTTTATAAGAGCCTTTGAGGAAAAAAGTAGCCTGTGGCTCAAAGCCTTTTGCCAAGAGTTTGATACTTCTTTGAAATTGTTTATTCAGACTTTTTTTTTGCTTATTTATATTTCCAATTTATTTATAAAAATATTTTTACAAAACGAAAAACGGCAAAATCTTAACGCAGTCTTTGAGTTAGATCTTTGTATTCAGAAATGTTTCCATCAACGAAGGGAGACTCTTGGTCTCCCGCCTAATGATGGTCGGTGGTCTCAAATGTCCCAAATTGAGTCAAATTTCCCAAAACTCTGAGGTGGTCTCCAGAACCCTTGTAAAGTGGAAAACTAATCTCCCTAAAGCATAATTTGATAGCCCACTTCTACAGCTTGCATAAATGTATATTTGTATGATTTGTTTCCCCACTTGGAAGGGCACCTGCGCGTGTTAACTCTATCCCAGATGGGATAGGGATTAAGTAAAATTCTGGGGTCGTGAAATATAAAGGGAGAAGTGCAAAGTAAGTGTAAAAACAAACTTTCAAAATGAAGTTTTGAGTAAAGTAGAACATTCGTGTATGCCAAATGTCGCAGATATAGAAGTAAAGAAAAAATTGGAAAATATATTAAGGAAAGAAAATAAGTAAGGAATTGTCAGTTCTAGTTCCCAAGATTTTTCAACAGGAAATATCAGATACTTACAACCGAGGTTTGGAGGTTGTAGCCAGTACACCAAAATATTCAAATGTCAAGGGCCAACTTTGTAAGCGAAGAAGGGAAGCTTTGGGAACGACCCAAAACCCTAGGCATGCCAAGGATATTGAATTTTCAAATGATTTTCTAGCTTAAGGAACAACGATAGTTTTCTTTTATATAATACACAGAAAATAATCAAAAGAATAATGGTGTTTCGTGAAGAAAATGCAAAATATCTTCTGGAAAATGGTGAAATCTTCTCTTTGATGGAACTTTTAAAAGTTGCCCGAACCAATTTTGTCAACTGTATACCATTCATGTTGATTATCAAAGTTCCTTAACAGAAAATAATATTTATCCAGCTATTTTTGAAGTGGCAGTCATGCAATCGTGAAGGCTACAATTTGAAGAAGACGCCATTTCTGGTTGTAACTTTCATTTTAACCAGTGTCTGTGGCCCAAAGTTTAGGAGTTGGGCTTATCATTGGAATTAAAAAAAAAACGAAAACGTTAGAAGGCCGAACAAGCTTGTTACTGTTTTAAGGGAGTTTATTTTTTTTCTTAAAGCAGAAATTTGTTTCAAAATTTGGAAACCTCTCTGTGAGGCAAAGAAAACCTTACAGACCTTAGTGTGGATGTTGAAAATATAAGTGCAGAGGTCTCCCCGGAGGCGGTTTGAAGCCCCTCCCCCATTTCGGGCCCCCTTGTAACACCCCCACACCATTTTCTTGTCACTTTTGCTCATGTCTTGGGTGACGCGGGACGCTCGCTCCCAACGCTTCATAAGTAAATAAACCTTTAATTTTACCTTTTACCCTTGTGTCCTCTGTTTTGTCTGATGTATTGCTGTCTGCCCTTCCACTAAAGAGACTGACCAGGTAAGAGTTTGTCTTTGATAATTTGCTACAGTGGAAGCCATTAATAGAAGTGTGAAGTGGATGTACCAGACTGCCATAGAATTGTTGAAAAACTGACAAATAGATTTGTCAGCTTTAGGCTACAAGTGTATGCAAAGAAAAAAAGAAAATCATCAATGAGCAGTCGCGCTTTGGCTCTAAAAGTGTTTGCATGCGAAAGCTAGTGTCAAAAGTAAAATAATATGTTATATCAGGGTTAGAAGTTTTATCATTCCTTTATTTTTTATGACTGTCTGTGAATAAAACACTTTTGGAAAGTAGGAATTTTTTAATTAACATTTACAAGCAATTCTTAAATACAAGGCAACAGCAATTATCTTGTGTGCTTGACTATATTATTGGGTTGTCCCATAAGTTCTGTTACTTTTTACAAAGTTTTGTGTTTGAAATTTTTTTTTGAAAAAATGGCAACAGGTGGAGATTTCAAACAAAGGGGATTTTGATATATGTATATTTATGAATAAAATGTGTGATTTTGGTAGTTCTCGTGATATTATTTCTTTTCAAAATGGTGGTTTGAAAAAAAGACCGCAAACGACTATTTTCACTCAATTTTTTTCTTTTGTTTAAAAATCTAGGAAGAATGCATAATTCATGGCTAAAAAAAGTTTTACTGTAAGTTTGAAATGTTTAGTTCAAGATGTCATAGTTTCAAGATAATTCGATAAGTTTAACTTAGGAAATTTTGGTCTCAAACATAACATCTTTTGCAAAAAGCTTACCTCAGTAATGTTAGTCATTTCAAAGAAATTTTCACGAAAGAAGCATCAAAATCAGTAAAAAAGCTTAGGAAAGAACCAAGTATTCAAAATATGCAGTATATTAAATTATATCTGAACTTAAGTTCAGAAAGTAGTGCGCACAATGCAAGCGTGCAAAGTTTTAGCTTATCAGAATTACACTCGCTGAACTTACGCTAAGAGAACAAAGCAATTATTTGATTCACATACGAAAACACTGCAATAAAAACAAATCGTTGGGATTTAGAAATGAATCAATTCAACGATATTATGAAAAGAGGCTTTCTATGTTTAAACAGTTGAAACAAGCATTATGGTTCAAAAAACATCTGCCTTTAATTTGTTTCATACCAGCTGCTTAGAAAAACAATAGGTGTGCTTTAAAAAACACGTGAAATTGCCAATATATGAAGTTTTAAAGTCAAAATTTCCTACCTTAAACTTATCGAATCACCTTGAAACTATGGCATCTTAATCTTAACATTTCGAATATACAGTAAAACTTTTTTTAGCCATGAATTATGCGTTCTTCCTAGTTTTTTAAACAAAAGAAAAAAATTACTCAAAAATCGTCGTTTTTGGTCTTTTTTTCAAACCGCCATTTTGAAAAGAAATAATATCACGAGAACTACCAAAATCACACATTATGTTCATAAATGTTCTTATATCAAAATCCCTTTTGTTTGAAATCTCCACCTATTACCAGTTTTTCATAAAAAATTTTCAAAGACAAAACTTTGTAAAAAGTAACAGAACTTATGGGACAACCCAATATATGATCCTGTGTTTTTTATTATTAAATGATTCTCTCATTTGATGATTTTTCATCAGGAATTGAGCCCTTTATAATGTACGGTTCAAGAGTTTGGGGTATGATGCTAAAGAAGAAAATTAATGTTAGATACCTTAGGCGAATACAAAGACGAATATTATTGCGTGTCATACGTGGTTATCGGACTATAAGTTACGAAGCTGTTTATGTGATTTCTGGCTTTCCTCCAATTGACATTGTAATTCTTCATAACATTTCCTTCAGAGAAAGACTATCAGTTTGTTCTACCTCTAGCTACGATAGAATTTTGCCTCCTTCTGAGCTCCCTCATCCGTCCGAGAGAGATGCTATCACAATAATAAAATTTAATCTCACTGTTACTGATGGTTTCCCTTTGGTATTATTCACTGATGGTAGTAAATTGGGTGGCAGGGTTGGTTTTGGATTTGCAGTTTTTGCAAACGGCTCTGAGATTGAGCATTATCAATTTAGAATCAGGGATGAATGCACTGTTTTTTTGGCGGAACTCTTGTGCTTGAAGTTTGCGATTAGGTGGATCTCGGAGCAAGATTTTCCTATTTTGAAATATCTTATTTGTACCGATTCCCTTTCATCCTTAGACGCTCTAAAAAACATAAATTCTTTTAACGATATAATCACAGACATACAACGGCAGCTAAAATCTTTGAGAGATCATGGGACTCTTGTGTATTTTTCTTTCGTTCGAGGGCATACGGGCGTGATTGGAAACGAAAGGGCAGATGTTTTGGCTAAGTCCGCAACAGATTTAAGTATTGAGTTTGAACCTGCTAATATACCGAAGTCATATTACAAAAGGATTATGAAGGAGAGCATTATAGAAACCTGGTCAGATGAATACGGTGGTTCAGAGAAGGGTGAATTAACAAGGAAATATTTCCCGACTATTGGCCATCGTATGTCTTGTGCTCATTTCTATGCTAACTTTAAAATAACTCAATTTCTAACTGGTCATGGAGGGTTCAGGAGGTATCTTCATCGTTTTGGTTTGGCTCATTCTTCGTCTTGTGACTGTGGTTTTGGTGAAGAAGATGTCCATCATATTGTTTATGATTGCCCTAGATTTTCATCCCAAAGAAAAGTTTTGAGATTGGCCTTGAGAAAATTGCACATTAATTGGCCAGCATCTCCTTTTGCTATGATATCTAATAGAGAAACTTTTACATTATTTGTTAATTTTGTTGAAAGTGTCTTTTGATTCTGTTGTTTTGTTCTGATTATTATTTTTATTTGAGATTGTAACTTACTTCTGTAAGCCCCATGTTATACTCTGTGGAGCATGGGGAGATTTTAAATTCAATTAAAAAAAAAAAAAAAAAAAAGGTGAAGAGTGTTTTTTAGTGGCATATAAAATATATCCAAAGTTAAAAATAGGCTTCATCAATAGGCTATCCACAGACCACCCTGCTACCCAGGATAACATCCCGGGTTCGGAGGAAGGTGTGGACCTCACTGAAAACCAACGTCGCAACTTACGACGGAGGAAAAGGAAGAATAAGCAGGTTGCCTCGCGCCCAGCTGAATCTCCAGCTATCTCAACAGAGGGGGCCAAGAAAAGAATCTTATCTGATCCTGTAACCCACTCAAATGAGCAAACCAGCAAGAAGGCTCGTGGGGGGCCCTTCCCAACGAAATCCTACGCTGGCACAATCAAGCTGATTCGACTGGCGGTGATCAAGGAAAATTTTCCCGTCAGAAAGATCGGTGAAGCCGACTCCAAACTAGTTCAAGAGCACCTCTTGGACCTTATTAGCAAGATGCCTGCATCAAACCAGTTGCCGATGATCCAGTCGATCTACCCACAAGGCGGGTCCTTGATTGTCAACTGTAAGGACGTCTTCACCACCACCTGGCTTACCATTGCCCTGGATCCCAATTATACTATCCTGGGCAACAAGTTGAAGGTGATTGATGCTGCGAACCTCCCCAACCCAGTTAAGATGGGCTTTCGAACGAAAGATGTCATCAACCAGGACAGGGAGATACTCCTGAAGATTCTCCAGAAGTTCCAAACAGTACACTTTCTAAACCAGGAACTGGAGAATTCTTCACAAATTCAAGAAGAATAACATCGTCCGATGGAACTTTGAAATGGACGAAGGCTCTGCCAAGGCGGTAGAGGAGGCCAAATGAATTGGCAGAACTGGGCTCAGCAAAGGGTACTTCAAGCGCCTCATTGCAGATCCAGCCAGAAGACATGCTGGATCAAAATCTAGGCGGCCTGGTCAGAGTGTGTCTGAGAAGGGCTAAAATTCCGTAATCGGGCAAGAATTTTTCTCCCCGACCTCGAAACCACGGCAACCCTAAAGTTGCGGTCAGAGGATCACCGCAACGCCGCGGAAGCTGTTGAGTTGTAGCGTGGCTGCTTTCAACCAGCGGAACGAGTTTCGCGGACGCTCGGCGTAAGCTCCGCCTACTGGGTTTTATTTTCGACCAATTAGAATTTTTATCGCGCAGTTAAAGGTTTTTCGTAACCGAAGGGATAGGTTTATGAAGTGGGTTTTGTCAACGGGGTGAAGCGTTCTTTTTCGTCAAGGCGGCAGGTTCGAGTGTGACAATTTCGAGGCTACGTGGACCACGTGCAATATTTTAACGGATATACAGTTAGAAAAGCGAAATTTGGTAAGCTATGCATCCTCTATTAGAACATTTCGGCCTCTTCACCATGATGACAATTTTGGCATCAGAGGAGGCTGCGATAAAGTTTGCAACTGATGTTGGTATGATTCCCAGTAGGGAATCGGTTGTCCTTTGTCCTACGTGTAACAGGCCCATGAATCCTTCTCCTGATAAAACCAAAAAAATTGGGTTCAGGTGGATTTGCAAAAAGAAATTTAATGGTGTCACTTGCAAGGCCAATATTAACCCACTAACCAACACCTTTTTCCAGGGGGTTCTGATCCCAATCCGTGACGTGCTGGCAGTGATTTTTGGCTTTGTCCGTCGCCTGGCAGCGTCCTACGTGTTTCAGGATATCAAGTCATGGAGGGGTGCGAGGAGTGAACCAACCATCTCGTCAGAGACGGTCACAGATTTTCTCGGCTTTTGCCGGGAACTCGGCGGTCCGGGGAAAACTATTTCCCTGGCTGATACTTTCCTTACACGTAGGAAGTACGAGCGGGGCAGGATCGCCGGCGGCATGACCGTTACCGTGTTTGGGATGTACTGTCGCGAAGATAAGGAGGGGTTGTTCTTTGAGGTGCCAGCTAAGAGCAAGCGAGTTCTGTGGCCGTTTGTGAGCCACTTCTGTGATGAGCGAACCTCGATTGTCTGCACCGACTCTGCTAAAAAAGGGGGTAACGCGCGACAAGCTGTCTCCACTCCAGAGAGTTGGTTGGTTTGTTGGGACAAGGGGCAGATTAGGCCATTCAATCCCTAGAAAGCATTGAAGATAAAACGTGAACAGTGAAAATTTTGTTATCATTAAAAATCAGACATGATGAATAAAACCAGTAGAGTATGGAGAGAGAGTTTCAACATTTTGGTCAGCGATGATCGAGCATTCGCTGAATATCCAAACCACCCAAAATTGGCAGAATGCCCTATGTTCTTGTTGGGGATGAGGCGTTTGGCTTGACCGAGAACATTTTAACTCCTTTTTCAGGCAAGTACCTCTCTGAAGAAGAGGGGCATTATAATTACCGACACACTTTGGCCTGGAGGTATGTGGAATGTGCCTTTGGTATTTTATCAAATAAGTGGCAGATATTTCAACGACCTCCGAGTCAACATCACCTTTGCTGATACCATCATAAAGACTTTATGCACTTTTGCACAACTTTGCGAGGCAACGTGATTGCTTCAAAGCTGTTTTAACACCAATATTGTTTTTGGTTTTGAAAATGATGACGAAATTAACACCCCCACAAACTAGTAATGGCGTGCATGATCCACATGGGGATATCATACGGCAGGAAAGACAAATTTAAACACTTTTAGGAGGCTAAGGTTGGTTTAGGGTTTAATGGCACCAGGCCCACACAAGGACATGTAGCGCCAATAGAAAGCTAAATGTATTTGGCCATTACTATAAAGGTATGTAAGTGTTTAAGTACAACCATTACGGCAGACACACCTCACGGTTCTATCCGATAGTAAACTCTTCTAACATTACAGAAAGGTGACCTCACCAGCTGGCATAACAACCCGCTGGCTCTTGGGAGAATATTCTTTCACCCCTTTCAGCGCAGGCAAACCAAATCTCTCTTGCCCGATATCTATCCCGTCTTCCTGACACTCTTCCACTTGATTATGCTGTATCAGGTCCAAATCTAATTACATCTGAAGCCATGCACTCCTAAACACCTATCATTTGCTTTTGCCCTCATGAGAGATCTAGCTACTATGAGGGATCTCTGGTGCCAGCAAGATGTAAAGCAGGCAAGCAATGCCATGAGCAGCATTGAGATGAATCTTCAGAGAAAAATCAAAGAACTCGACGGCGAGCTTTTCCACCTTTTACAAGGTTCACCTTTTCAGGGCCAAAAAAATATTGCCGATGGATACGGCCAACGGTTTACCCGCTAGGCTGGATCAATTAATCTAGAAGGAGATAAAAGGTCCACAATGACCTAGTTGCTTCTTAATACCCCCTTATTCGCATTCTACATCTTTGGTCGTAGGATTTAGTTCTATCAAGTCACATCTGGGAGCGAATCATGCCTGCCCGTGTTAGTAATTGGGAGGCGGAGATACAGGAAAGGTTGCTCCGTTTGGATCTGAAGAGAGAAGCCCTCTTCTCCGATCTTGAATCGCCAAGAATACACACCTGAACAGCTGATGTCAATAGTACGCGAGCTTCAGGAAATCGCTCGTGAGCAGTCTGCTGTGCTGCGATTCATCGCTCAAACATTCGGTGTTCAGCTTCGCTTGCAGAATATTTCCTTCCAATTCGAGAACATTTGCTGAATAAAAAAGGATTAACTAATTGGAGGAAGCTTCCTTGAGAATATTTAAGTGGAGAAAGAGGAACTAGCCACGAAAATAACTGCCATAGTTCCCCCGAGGACGAGTTAGATTTCTGGTCGGAGACTCATTGCTCCTTTTGCAAAAAACTTCTAAAGGCTGATAGAGTGAGAGATCACGACCATCAGTCCGGAAGGTTGGTTGTTTGGTGTTTTATGGCGCATGATCCACATCAGGATATTATGCGCCAAACAAGACAAATTAATACAGCTCAAGAAGGCTAAAAGCCTTTGTCGGATGTACTCTATACATCTTTAATTTAAAATCACGAATGTAAGGTAAAAGGTTGTGAAACAAAGCTAGGTAAAATCTTATACATGATGGGTAAAAATCAGTCCGGAAGGTATCGAGGAACTCTCCACAATAGCTGCAATTTAAAGTTGTCCAAGAAGATTCCCGTCGTATTCCAAAACCTGAATAATTATGACGGGCATTTGATCACTTGAAGGCGTACGAGTTTTCAGTTGTTCCCAATACCATGGAGAAACAAAGTACTCAACATTGTGCAAGTTCTCGACTCCCTCTACATCATTACAAGCTGAGGAAAATTCTCTCAGACGTACCGTGGATGATCTGAGGCAAAAACCTGGCACATCCAACTCAGATGCCTCATGTTCCTCTTCGGGACGTGGCACGAATTCCTGTAATAGACCCAATACCATAGAAAGAACACTCAGAATTCTAGACCCAGGTCCCAGTGCCCTTTTGTGGTAAGCTAGGGCACTATGAAAAACTGCTAAAAATTTAAGAGGTCTCTTGAATCTCAACGTAGCACCTTTCGTAAGAGGCAACGTTCATCAACCCCAACCTTAATCACGGGACCACCCAAGCTAATTTCGAGTCCTTTGCCGGATGCCGTTGGGCCTCGTGTCCTCAGACCTTACATAGAGTAATCTGTCTTTTCATAATACTCATTAGTTCGAGAACTAAAATTTTAACTTTTCAATTACTACTCCACCAACACCTCCTAGATAGCGAGAAAGCCTGCTGTCTTGTTTCAAAACAGCCTGACGTCACACACCGAAGACCGATCACCAACGTCATCTACAAGCATTCGCCTTGTTCCGCCATGGCTCGAATGTGTTGTGCTTGTACGTCGCCTGAAATTTCTCTTCAAAAATAATTATTAACGATGATAATTATTGGATTAAGTCATCAAGATTGAAAACCAACTTTTAAACCATCCAGGTAAGCGATTTTCAAACCATTCAGAATTATTAAATAAAGGGAAAACACAATGTTTTTTATTTACACTTTTTTAACATATATTGCCTGGGAAATTTCAAACTGACTGCTTGGAAAGTAGGTTTGGAAAATATAGGCAATTGGCTGGGGCCCAATATAATATATCAGTTCGCTAGTTGTGGAATGCGAAAAAAAACCGAGGTTTCAGTCAATTAAAAATTTCACATTCCCACATTTTCTTCCAAGTTTGTAATAGTAACAGTGGAGAATATGCCAGAAAATGATGACTTTGATTTTAGTATTGATTGATGTTACTGAAAATGACTTAGCGAGTGCTGACACGTATTTAACAATCTTGACATATTTAGCTGGGTATTGTCTGCATTCAATTTTTAAGAAATCTGGGTTGCTTGATTGCAAGGAGTTCATTGTATATGAACATCAAATTGAATTACCAGAAAAAGTTATGTTTTAATCAAAAATCTAAACAGGGGTGGCCTTTTATGTCCAAAGGAAATTGTTGTTAATTGTGTGGTTTATAATTTTATTGTAACTACAAAAATGTGTGAGCAAGACCAACAATTAGTAAACACTAAACAAAGATTATCAATTGTAACAGCTACCATGTCTATTTTAGATATGCACGAAAAGTTGTTTGAAGAAAAAGAAAGTTGTTCTAATAACCATAACTTAAATGATTTGTTCAAGAAAATTATCAGGGCATCAACTAATATATTTTTTAAAAAATTTTGTAGGAAAAAGAATGATGACATAAATATAAAAAAGAAATGACAAATTATTTTCTTTCCACGTACTACTTCATAACTTTTCTCAAGAATCTTGTCACTTAAATAAGGACACTGTAATTGGTTCTGTAACCAATGGGGAATGCATAGTTAATGAAGATAGTATAAACGAAGATGTATCTTTAAACGTAATCACGGCTAGCCCTGAAGTAAAAAAACTGAGAAATGAATTTCCCCTTCAGGATTTTAAGTTGGACCATCTGCAGGAGAATGATAAAACTGCTTTGACGGAGTCCAAGCATCATCAAGAACCATTTCCCATACCTGCAGCTTTAAGTCAAACTGCCAAGTTACAACTTGACCAAATGGCAGAAGCCGGTATTATAACTCGGGGTGTTTCAGATTGGGCTTCCCAAATGTAGTTTGTAAAAAAATTGATGGTACTTATGAACAAAAATATCGTTTGGCTAGTGACCTGAGGCTAGTAACTCCATTCTACTTCATAATACTTATCCTCTGCCAAAAATTCAGACCATTATTGCCAACATAGTATCTTCTCCACTCTCGACATGCAGCAAGCATATTCACAAATTGACCTTCCTAAGGAATTTCGTGATAAATTGGCCATTTCCACCCCCTTTGGAACTTACTGTCTAAACCGTCTTCCTTTCGGCCTTAAGACTGCTGCTACCATTTTCCAATCATTAATGGATAGTATCCATGAATATACCCGGTTGTTTTGCTTATCAAGACGACATAATTGTCTGTACTAACTCCTTCCAGGATACCTTCTGAAATTAAGACTGAAAAGGCCAAGCCGGTGTTGATCATATTGTCCAAGGACGGTTAAAAAGGAATATAATTCTACTTGGGACTCTCTGTAAGTCTCACCTATGTACTTCACGTGGAAATTCCTCTAGAAGTACAACTTCTAAAATATCGAAGAAGTGCTATGATATATATCTCAGATTTGTGTATGCTATGAGGTGTATTGGCAGAGGTAAAATCGATGTTTATTTGGTCGAAGTGTTTCCGATGATACTTTTGCTTGAACTAAAGTTTTTGGTTCTTTGCTGTTAGTTGCATCAGAAGACTAGCAAACAAGAAATATGTTACTTTTATGTGTCAAAGTGTGTGAGCTATGAAAAGCCGCAACATGGTCTTGCCTACTACGGGTCAGCCATACGCCGCAATGTAGACTCCATTTTCACGAGATGGTGAAGGCTATATGGACTACTTCTATGAGCTATCTAAAAATGCAACATACGGGGTATCGTCTAACATCAAGCTCTTCTGTAAAAACTGTAATAAATTCTATTCCGCAGTTTTTACAAGCCCGAGAGAAGAGGACAGTAAAAGCTTCACTGCAAATAAAAAGCTTGTTGAAGCTTTCCTAAAGATTGGGAAAGGTTGGTTGGTTGGTTGGTGGGGTTTTATGGCGCAAGAGCCAAATTTGGCCATTCCGCGCCAAACACAAGACATTTATATACTAGACTTTAAAGTTATACACGATTCATGAAGTTTATATCACGTAGAAAATGAAAGATATTTTTGTGGTACTCGTCACCCATAATATCAGCTAGCGTTGGATATTCTACGCCTAGTCTCAGTTGCCTGACTAGTCGAAATCTAGGACACTCTGATAATATATGTTTAACAGATAAAATAACATTACAAGACGGGCATGTAGGCGGAGGTTCTCCATGAAAAAGATGCTTGTGTGTAAAATAAGTGTGTCCAATTCGGAGCCTTGTCAATTTTACATCTAAAAATCTATTCAGTTTTGTTTCAGGGAAACCAGTTACATAGGGTTTAATTTCATACAGTTTATTTCTAAATTCTAGTTCCCACGAGTATTGCCAGGTCGTCTTTATTGAGTTTCTAATATGTGTTAAAATATCACAGAATGGGATAAAAGAGCTGCTTTGTAGAGTGGCTGTTTTGGCAGCCAAGTCAGCTTTGTCGTTGCCGGGAATGCCCGTATGTCCAGGTATCCAGCAGAATTTAATTGAAAATCCCCTGTCCTTTAAGTCTGAGTAGGAATTAATGATTTGTTGTATGATGGGGTGGCTCTTTTGATTATAGTTTCGAAGGGCATCTAAACAGCTTCTAGAATCGGAGTATAAAATGAAATTTTTATTACGAGAGTATTTTAGTTTATTCATTGCCAAGAGGATAGCCCAGCTCTCAGATGTGAACACGGAACACCGTTTGTCAAGTTTCCTGGATATAACTCCGTTGTCAAAAATTGCTGCACACCCAACATGGGTGTTAGTTTTAGATCCGTCGGTATATATTTCAGCATAGTTGGAGTAAACTTGTCTATGTGTCTTAAAAAGAGAGTTAAAAACGATATTGCATGTGGTGGATTTCCTCCACTCGCAAAAGTCGAGAATGAAATCCAATTCTCTCGGTTTCCAGGGTGAAATTTTTAGGCTATTTTTCAAAGGGTTCAGGTCCTCAATGCTTAATAACGACAGTAAGTTCGGCATTCGAATGTCAAATGTGGGGGTAAAGGATGGTTTTGAAGAAAAATGATTTTTAAATTTGGGATACTCTATTGTTTGAAACAGCGGATGTAAGGGGTTTGACTTTATTTTAAAATAGTATCGCAATTGGATATTTGCTCGTCTTAATTGTAAACTAGGTTGACCAGCCATGACGTAAAGGCTGTGGACAGGGGAAGTCCTAAAGGCTCCTAAGGACAGTCGTAATCCCTGATGATGGATTGTGTCGAGGCTTTTCAAAGCGGTTTTAGAGGCCGACCCATAAACAGAGCAACCATAATCAAGTTTAGACCGAACAGTGGCGTCATAAATCTTTAACAGGTATTTAGAATCTGCTCCCCAGGATGTACTTGTCAAAAATTTTAAAATATTCAATGCTTTCGTGCAGTTGCGTTTAAGTGTATTAATATGGGGCTTAAACGTTAGTTTAGAATCGAAGATTACACCCAAGAACCGTCCCTGAGTCTCAACAGGGATAGGGTTACCATTCAGTAAGACTCTGGGTTCAGGAAAGATCCCTCGTTTTCTAGTAAAATTGATACACACAGATTTCTGAGGTGATATCACAAATCCGTTTTTGTTCGTCCAAGAGTTAATATTGTTTACTGCAGTTTGCAAAAGTCTTTCTATAAAATCAATGTCAGTTCCACTGCAAAAAATTTGGAAGTCGTCGACAAAAAGAGTGCCATTGACTCCAGGTGGTAATTGATTGACGATATCGTTAATTTTAATAATAAAAAGAGTGACACTCAGGACACTTCCCTGGGGTACTCCCTCCTCTTGATAGCAATCGTCTGAATGTATGTCATTGATGCGAACGTTGAAAGTTCTTGTCTGAAGAAAGTTACGTATGAAAACGGGAAGGTTCCCTCTCAAGCCCATATTATGTAGGTCACGAAGAATACCATAACGCCAAGTTCGATCATATGCTTTTTCCATATCAAAAAAGATGGATGTTAAATGGCGATTTCTAACAAATGCCTCTCTGATGGCAGATTCCAATATAAGCATATTGTCGTTAGTGCTGCGTCCAAAACGAAATCCACTCTGATGTTTTGATAAATGTCGTCCTTTTTCTAAAAAATAAACTAATCTCGCATTGATCATTCTTTCCAATAGCTTGCACATGCAACTTGTCAAGGCTATTGGTCGATAGTTATTAGGGTCAGAAGAATCTTTCCCCGGTTTAGGAATGGCAACCACAGTAGCCCTCCTCCATGAATTCGGGAAGACACCCTCGTTCCATATTCTATTAAATAATGATACGATGTTGAGTAATGAGTCTTCATTTAGATGTTTAAACATGTCATAATGGATGTGATCAGGACCAGGTGATGTTGGGTGTGACTTATGGAGTGAATGTTTGAGTTCTATGATACTGAAATCTCGATTATAGTCGAAGGAAGACGACGTGTCAAAGTCGAGAGATTTCAGCTCTTCACTTCGTTTGTAAATAATAAAATCTGATGGATATGATATTTCATGCGACACCCTGGAGAAAGCTTTTCCGAGAGTATCAGCAATCGTTTTGACATCGTATATAATGTCATTATTAATTTTTAAACACGAGATAGACGGCGCGATAAAGCGGCCCGAAATCTTCTTCACCTTGTCCCAGAGGGCTTTAGACGAGACCTTTCCCTGGATTGAGGATATATATTTTTCCCAGGACTCTCTCTGGGCTCTCCTTCTCACCTTTCGGAACTCCGCCTTCGCCCGTTTAAAGGAGATGAAATTACTTGTAGTCGGGTATCTTCTAAAAATGGACCATGATTTCTTTTGTTTCTTCAGAGCGTCTTTGCACTCTTCGTTCCAGTAAGGCTTATTAATTTTTGTTTGTCTCCCTGACGTTTTGGGAATTGTCATTTCGGCTGCCGCAAGAATGACAGATGTTACCCTCTCTACAGCTTCATCTATAGAACGAATATTGGTCATGTCAGGGGTAATAACAGCAAGTGTCTGAAAAACATCCCAGTCAGCCTTGGCCAAAATGAATCTTTGTGGCCTTTTAGGCGGTGTCAGGTCATTAAATAGAACAGATAAAATCAAAGGAAAGTGGTCACTATTATGGAGATCGTCAATAACTCTGAAATTCAAGGAAGGTAACAATGATGGTGAGCACAGTGCCAAGTCAAGATGATGGTATGTTCTAGATGGGAAATGAAAATAAGTTGGGGTCGCGTCGTTTAGAACGCAGAGCCCGTAGTCATCTATAACATTTTCAACAAGTTTACCTCTATTGTTAGTGTCATTGCTTCCCCAAATGGGGTTGTGTCCATTAAAGTCTCCCAGTAGAATGAGAGGTGATGGCAATTGTGCAATGAGGTTATTAAGGTCCTGCTGGTTTACGTCTTCATTTGGAGGTAAGTATATTGAGCATATGGTGGTTAATGTGTTTAATTTTACTTGGATAGCGACTGCTTGGATGTTTGTTTGCAGATTGAGAGATGAGGAAGGAAAGCTATTGTTTACGAGGAGTGCTGTGCCGCCTGAAGCTCGGCTACCATCCGTATAATCCTTTCGGTACAAATGGTAGTTTTTGAGCTTTACAGAATTTTGAGGAAGCAAGTATGTTTCTTGTAATGAAAAGATGATGGGTGTAAAAATATTTATCAATGATTTGATATCGTCAAGGTGAGTATAAAATCCATGACAATTCCAATTTAAAATATGCGTACCTATAATTTAGGCTTTTTAGTTTTATTACGGCTACCACCGCCTTTTGCATTTATATCATCTTCGTCAGTATCCAGATTTAGGGAAGAGCTGGCTTTTTGTTTAGAGTTTTGTCTATTAATTTTAGGAGGGATGGTTTGTGAACTATTTCTATTCGATGCGTTTTTGTTTGTATTATTTAAAGGTTGACGCTGGTTCTGTACGTTTTGGGGTGCACTTTGTTTTAGGTATAGAGCTGTTATTTTTTATTATATTATTTTCAGGTTGGCTTGGACTTGCAGTGGTTTGAGACGAGTTGTTCAGCTGGTTTGTAGGTAAGGTTTGATTATCTTTTGTTTCCGTTAATGATTTGGGCTTGAAATTATTATTAAATATCAGATTTGTCTGGGTTCCTCGGGTGTTAGTGGATTTAACAGCAGATGAGTAGGAGAGATTAGGTTTAGGTGTTCGATTCAGTACTATTTTTCTAGCCTCTGGGAAGGTGATATTGTTTTCGTATTTCAGAGTGACTATTTCTTTTTCCATTGACCATCTGGGACATTTTCTATCGTAGGCGGGATGTTCGCCTTCACAATTTGCACATTTGGCGGTGGTAGCATCGCAATTATCAGATGTATGTTTTAGGCTAGCACATTCGCCACACCTTTCTTGTCCACGACAGATCTTTGCAGAGTGACCATATTTTTGACATTTAAAGCAGCGCGAGGGGTTGGGGATATATTGGCGGACTGGGATATTGAGGTAGGCTACTTTTACAGATTTGGGAAGTGTAGTAGTGTTGAATGTAAGTATAATATGTTTGGTTTTTATTACATGATCCTTTTTCTTGATTACTATTCTTTTAACATCTATTACTTTTTGATTTTCAAGTTCAGAGAGGATATCGTTTTCAGTGTCATAATATAAGTCTGGTTCCGAGATTACACCTCTGCAAGAGTTTAATGATTTGTGCGGAGAGACGACGACTTCCATGTTTCCAAGATTTTCCAATTTCATAATAAGTTTAGCTTGATTTTCGTTTGCAACTTCGATTAAAAGATCACCATTGGCAGTTTTTTTGATATTTTTTACATCGCCGACCATGCCCAATATACTTTTATGGATTAATATCGGAGATGTATCTTTGAATGTGCTTTCTTTCCTTTTAATGATAAAGAATTTCACATCGTTTAATTTCAAGATATTTGTTTGTTGCTCCAATGAAGGAGAAGGGTTAGTGGGCTCACCACCATGCTCAGAAGGAGAGGGGTTGGGGGTTTTCGGTTGTGCGTTTTCATCCGAATAACCTTTTTCGACTTCCATTATTTTTTTTAATAGGGAGAGAGGAGGAGGAAAATCCCTTCCCAACTTCCAGAGGACCAGTTTGGCGGGGCTAGCCCCAAAGTCAACAGCCAGCAGTGGCCTCGGGAAAGCCCCCCGCTCTGCCATGCAGGACCCCGTCCAGGCACCACCTGGGACTGCAAGACAGGCGAGATTATTCGCCAGCTGATAGAGCAGCCAGGGCATTGCTGGTTAGGCTACCCCGGGCTCCTGTACTATCTGGCGGCCTGAGACGCAAAACTCAGTTTTTGACCTGTACCCTCTGCATGGCTGCTTCCTCCAAGACCCCACTTCACCAGCCCAAAGGTCTTCGAGAAGTTCAAATCCCCGCTCCCGATGCCAGTTTCCCTAGGGTCGAGCAGTCCGTTGGGTCGTCATATAAGTTATAAATCATCAGACCCAACATCAACCCACTCAACCCTGGTATGCCACAGGACTTTGTGTTGAAGGTTGGCCTATAAAAGGCACAAATACCACAGGGGTAAAGTATAACAAAAGAAAATTTGGTTTGAAATGAAAAACCTAACTTAATAAAGATATAAATAAATGTTCGAGAGGTAAATTAAATCAAGTTTTTAATATTTACATATATAATGGTGCGTTTTCTATGGTGGGAACAAGATTGGCCTATTATAAGGCACAAAATACTGGGGTATCACCAGGCAGGCTGAAGATTTGCCTTTTAATAAGGCACAAGGACACTGGGGTACCCTCGGGATTGTGACACCCGTCACTCCTGTCAAGGTGTGCCCCGTCACACCCCAACAAGGAGTGCCCCTGAGGGCGATTGGGAAAGGAAAGGTGGCTATTGAGACCTTTTCCATGGCTAGGAATCCACGCCATGGACAAAAAACTTTTCCAGGTGTCTGAACTTCTTGTACGAGGACAAGCAATCCATAAAAATAGATATGCTTGAAATGTCTCGAAACATATTGAGATCGAAGCATCGCGATTTGGATAAAATAGATAGCGATATTATTGATATCGGTGTCTCTTTTGGTTGACTCGGGGACACTCCTCGCTTTTCGGAGTCAGCTGTGTCATTGATCTGAAGACCGGATATGTCGTGGACTACCAAGTTATGTCCAAAATTTGCAGGTTTTGGCAAAATGCGAGGAGAGACTTGGGGATTCAGCGGAATTATCCTTCTGGTATGAGGGACACAGAAGTGAATGCTGTTTGAACCACGAGGGATCTTCAAACTCCATAGAACTAGCTGCCGAGGAAGTACTTTGGCAGCGTTCAGAGACACTCGGGTTCCGCTACGCAACAATGATTTCGGATGGAGACTCTAAAGAACATTAATATCTATGAACAGGATGTTATTATAAAGAAGAATGCATAAACCATGTTGATAAAAGATTAGGGACTACTGATAGTAAAAAAGTGCAAGGGGGAATTGACAGCCTAAAAGAAATTACCATCAAGAAGCTTCAACGGTATTACACCTCTGCCATATTAAACAATAAATGAGATGCTCAAAAGATGAAGAGTTACATTTATCACACCATATCAACAGATGCTAAACCGCAGCATTTAAAATGTCCCAAAGGCAAAGACTGATGGTGCTTTTACCCTTCAGCTGTTGTCCATGGTAGAAAACACGAGTCTCACAAGACCGGAGTAAAAACCCAGTCAACGAAAAGTTCTTGGAATATATATTGCCAGTCTATCGACGGCTTGTGCTTCGAATGAACTTCTGGAGTGATGTAAAAGTTGTGGTGTTTAAAATCACAGTTTTCGTTGCAGAGGGAGGCGAGCAGCGTTCCAAGGAGGAGCAAGGCGTCGCGTGGCGTCCTTTGACGACGAACGCTCCCGACATAGTATATAAATAAATTAATTTGGTTCTTATTAGTTAAGTGCAAGTCTAAAACTAAACGCATTGGTGCAACCTCAGCTCAAAGGGAGACCATGGCTTACAATGCCCTTTTTAGTTTTCCTGATCATGTTGTCTTAGGGTGCAAGGCAAATGTCCTGTTAAGTGGTCAGCCGTACACAAGACCCCCAAGAAAATTGGGTGAAAGAACTGAAAAAGAGGACGACAACTCTTATTTTATTTAAAAGTTTAGGGCGTTTTGGATCCCGATTTTCCTCTACTTGAAAGAGAATACTTCCACTTAACCATATTGTACTGCTCACATGAAAGTGAAAATTTTATCAGACGGCAAACATTACGTACAGTATATCAAAACTCATGCCTTTCATTTTTCTCATTTTTTGTTTTGGATAGTGATTTTCCACTACTTAAAAAAGAAGACTTCATATAAGCTATCTTCGAAAAATCTCAAGTTGAAGTAATGCAAAAATTTTGAAACAATTTCATATTTATGGACGGAACACATGGGATAAATGCATATGATTTTAAACTACTAACCCTCTATCTGGTGTTGGGCGATCCTAATCGGGGATATCCTTGTGCTTTCTGCATTTCTAGAAAAACAAATGAAGATAGTGAAACCACATTTTTAAATTTTGCGAAAACAATGTGATGATTTTTCTCCAGCTGTTTTTATGAGTAACATGGCAGAAGCTCTGTATAATGGATGAAATAGTTTTTCCTGCGCCAAAAGCGAGGCATTTCTGTGTCTGGCAAGTTGATCAAGTCTGGCGCAAATTAAAACTGATAGGTGAATTTGTGAAGTAAATTGAAATCAAAACTTAATCCGTGGCTTCAAGAAAATCAATTTCCGAGCATACAGGAGTGGCTCCTTACTCTCAGCTTTAGGCAACTTATTCCTGAATTGCTATCAGTGCCTTTCATTTTAATGAGCAGATTCGCCCGGGATGCCCTGAAAAAGTTTTTCCTGTGGTGCGACCTAAAGGCGGTAACAATGACCACCCGACTCCTTACAATCTCCAACACATTTTGAGCACCCTGGGAAACGAATCCAACTGTGAACCGGACAGTTTGGTCCACATGCAAGTTTTGAAGGAGGAACAGGGTGAGGAGTCTTCTCTTCAGGCCAATAATGCCTAACCTAGCATGGATTACTGGTGTGAACTGGATGATGATTTGCAGACCCCAACGGATATCTTTTTGCGTAATGCTGCTTCATATGTTGCAGGATACGTTGCTAAAAAGATATCCGTGTGAGGCCTGCAAAACATATCTGGTGGGAGAAAAATACTAAGTGTAGAAAATTTATCAACTTCAAGGAGTACGATTCCACTACAGAAGGCTTGTGTGTCCCTTCTGATTCATGGGCTTTGACTGTCTGGGAATTTGGGAGATTTACAGATTTATTCAATGAGTATTGTAATGTCAATAATGTATCTCAAAATATCTCCAGTTTTCTTTTGTTAATTAACCATGACTGGCTTATTCGTGCAACTCATTAAATATTTTCACGACTCTCATAAATGCTTCTCCTGAATCTGGAGTTTCGAACAAAGACATTTTGGTCAAAAACTTGCATTGAAAATCTTTAGTTTTATTGCATTTTAACCGCTGTAGTTTTGTCTGTCACGTCACAGACTCTCTTGAATATCAAGTGCCCTTCCTTACAGGGGAAAAGGCCTACTAATCAGGGATACAAACCCCAAAAGGTTTTACCTAGACAAAAATTACCCTTATTGCGACCAAATCCAGGGGCAAATGGACATCTGGCAGCTGAAGCAATGTTACTTAATCACCTATACCAATAAGGACATGCTGGTCTAGGTGGTCAAATTCAACAAAGAATATTGGAGGTTAAGAAATCCAAAGCTTGTTAGGTTTTACAAGGAGCATGTTCTGCCCAAACTTCTCTGTATGTTTAGTTTTTAAATTGATATTTGGAAAAGCTTGCTGGAAGTAGTAGGAAAGGTTGCCCAGAGTGGCTAGAGTTCATAAAGCCTGATGAAAGCAACAAAGTTATTTGCAAACATTGTTTGTGGTTCAACAATAAATGCCAAAATTGAAAGGATAAGAAGACATTTAGGTAAGAGTGACAAGCATTCTGCTTCAAAGAGTACTGTGTCTTTCGAAATAGATGATGCCCCTCCGACTTCTGCAAGCATTAGAGTAGAAGGAGAAACCGAAAGAAGTTCTGAATGTGAAGGATGTTCGAGAGTTGATAAGGAGGCCACAACAGCAACTGTACCCATGTGCTAAACACCAAAGAACAATGACTGATTTTACTGTTACTTCATCAGTTAATCAAAAATCTGGTTTGGATTTAAAAGTTGCAAAATTTTTCTACAGCAACAATATTGTATTTAATGCTGCAAATAATAACGAATACAAAAACATGATGACCTCACTGAGACCTGGTTATTCTGGTCTTAGTAGTAGAGATTTAAGGGGGAAAGTTGCTGGATGTTGTTAGCGATGATGTGGACAATAGCATGAAAAAGCTACTGAGTGATAAAAAAAGACTAAAGCTACTGACTGGTACAATGTTACGAATGATGCTGTGATTGCCATAAGTATACACACAGGTCACACTTCTTTTTTCCTAAATGCAGTGGACCTAACGCAGAAAACACATCACTCACACATTTCCTAAATGCAGAAAATACATCATGAAATATTAAGAATTGAAGTATTTGCTATGTGCACGGATAATGAGAACAAAATGGTGAAAGTGCGATAAGTTTTAGGGAAGAAATTTAAAGGCATGATATTTTATGGTTGTTTAGTGCATTATTTACACTTTTTAGAGGAAGATATTTTGAATAAAAATATACTAAAGCATGTAGTGGAGGTTCAAAAGTTTTTCTGAAACCACCATCAGCCTCATGGGGGGTTATAAGAAAAGGGTGGCTTGATGCCCCAGCTACCAAACTCTACTTGTTGAGTTCACAAATGGACTCTATCGACACTTTTGTGAAAAAATTTTACAATTACAAAATTGAAATTTTAAGAGAAAACTCTGACAAAATTCCCAGCAACATTATAAAGATTTTGGAAAATGTTACGATACACAAAGAGGTCCTAAATTTACAGAAGCAAATTACAGAAATAAGTAGTGTTATGCAAGCAGAAAACACCAATGTGGCTATGGCTAGTTGTGTTGAACTGTGGCTGGATATAAAGGAGAGTCCAACCTTGTTACCATAAGGTTTTACATTTACACATAAAATAATAACAATAGATGACTGGTTTGATGAGCATACTTTGTAAAAACAAAGCGAAGCTTGTAGTTCAAAAGGTATTGATACTTCTATTGAAGAACAATGGAAGGTTATATTTCCGGTCTTGAAAAATAGTACTAGTGTTTCAAGTAACAATATTTTAAAGCTAGTGGAGGTTGCAATGTGTTTGCATGGGACATCTGCTCCAGTTGAGATAGTTTTCTCAATTATGGGTAATATTTGGACTGCTGAAAGGGGCAGACTCTCTATTTGTAGTACTGTCAATCACATTTTAAATGTGAAAATTAACTCTGAACTTAATTGTTGTAAATTTTATGATTTAATAAAATAAAACAAAGAATTTTTGAAAAAAGTGATGTCAAGTGATAGGTATGTAGCCGTTCCGTGTTATTGAACACTGCACCACTCAGTGCTAGGAGGCGAGCCTCAAACATTAGTATTATTATTTTTCCTCGTATAAAAAAGGTAACTGTATCTGTGACATGTTTAGAGGAATCGAGACTTGCTTTTTTTGAAACATTAGGTTGTGACTTTGTGATACTTACTTTTAGACTTAACGTAAAATATGAATAAATGTAAATAGTTCTTATCTGCTTATCTTCCCTGGAGAGTACCTACAAGTACAAATGATTAAATGAAGTACGTTATTTCAGTTTAAATGTTTAATTTTTTTTAGTTTGGGTGTTTATTTAGCTTCCTTCAACTGTTAAAGCTTTTGATGGCAAAACTGGGAGTATTATATCTGCACCATTGGACGGACTCAAATTGCGAAAAGAAGATGGATGTTCGAGAGAGGATCCTGAGACAAAAAGGCAAAGAAAAGAGTGCAGCTTCATTGAAAGAGCTCTTGAAGAAAATTTGGCCATGTACGAGGAATACCAAAAAATTTGGACTTATAGTAATATCAAAGAACTGTTAGACTGTCTTAAAAAGTATAAAATATCTAAATTTTGGAGCGTGGTGCCTCAAGAAGATTGTGTTTTGTTGTTGAATTTAAAAAGATAATGGAAATGTTAAGTTAATTTATGCTGTATGTATTGATGAAACTCTGAATTTATCAGTTTCATGTGGAGCCTAAAATTGGTCAACAAACATTTCCCTTACACATCAATAATGTTAACCCGGGAGGACGCGCGCTACTTTCTGTTACACGGGAACGCGCGTGGGGTCTCTCAGACCCCGCAAACCGTTTTCCGTTCTAAACATTCAGTGCATGCAAAATTTTTATCACGGAAAGTTTTTAATTGTTCAATGTGCATTATTAGTTGACTGCTTCTTATTAAGATATAATATAAGACTATTTCAATAAACCATTTCATATGTTATATATCTTAAAGTTATGAAAAAGTATTTTGAGAAATTAAACACAAAAAAGATTTTATTTTCATTTAACCATATCTTGACTAAAATGCAAAACTAATTTAATACAATACATAGATATCCTTGACTATAATACAATAACAATGTTATACGTAAGTTTATTTCACATATATATTTGATCATATCTTTGTACTCCCCTAATAAGATGAAATTTCAAATCATATTCTTAATCAGATAATTAAATTTAGATTAACAGGCCACTCACTAAAATAAAGGATAATGGGTTTCAAGTTGAATTAATATATGTAACTATAATAATACTTCTGTAAGAAACGTCGGCTAATAATTGAGTTAATCTTCTTATTTCATCTTCATAACTCAAATAACGAGGCATCTTGCAACATTCACTTTGCTCTCAAAATAGGATTGAATTTTTCCTCGAGAAGCACGCTGATGTAATGATGCGACAAGCTTTTGACTGAGATAATTTTAAAAGCACCCCAGCACTCAAGACGACGTGTCCAAGATTGCCTCATCTTCAAAGAGGGGCCGACCCCTGTAGTTGACCATTTGTTTGGACATGTGGTGATGGGGACAATAGTTGGCTTCCTGGAATCAGACTACCAATTTTCTTTCCCACGGGAGGGGAGGGGGGAAGGTGGACAGCCCCGAATTCTTCGAAAATATACCAAGGGAAAGCAGGAAATGCAATGGAATGTGAGCGGAGATAACGAATTTCTTTGGCTAAACTGAACCGAAGTTTATTTTCTAAAATCCTTTATTTTCTAATTTCTATTTTTGGAAGAAAAATTATGGATTGTATTTATCTCTACCTTACTTTTGGAAACCTCTTTGGCTATAACTCGCACCAATCCTCTCAGTTTTGGAAGCATTTCCTTAAAAACAACAACCTAACTCGGAAAATAACATGCCTACTTTATTTAAACTTTATGAGGTGATAGGTGGAAACCTTTTAGGCAGCTACATGGAGTTTCATATATTTTCATTAAAAATTAGAGTTTTTATGAAGGTTTATTTAAGCGTTGGGGTCTCGTAGACCCCACGCACGTCCTCGCGGGTAAATCACTTAATTGATGTAAATCAACTTCTTAAAAGAACAATTATTGTTGTTAGTAACAAAACATGAAAAATATAGGTAATTCACCAGATACTCTAATTTCTGCATCAATGTTTTTTCTAGCCTCACCAGTTGCTTACAAGCTTGTTTGTAATTCTGGGGAGATAATTTTACCACATACTTCAACCATTCATAAATTATGTGGTAAATAAAACATTAATCCCCAAGATGAGTTGCAAAATGACAATTTTTTAGCTTATGCTAAACAAAGACAAAAGCTATTGAAAAAAGAAGATTTATGTTTCACTTATTGATGGATGAAATCCATCTAAAAAAATATGTTTATAATCAGATCATGTACCAACACACTATAAAAAAACAAATGTTGTTGGTACAAAACAA
Source organism: Tetragnatha versicolor (assembly GCA_024610705.1). Classification (NCBI taxonomy): domain Eukaryota; kingdom Metazoa; phylum Arthropoda; class Arachnida; order Araneae; family Tetragnathidae; genus Tetragnatha; species Tetragnatha versicolor. The sequence continues at coordinate 22,141,960 of JANDEH010000013.1, forward strand.
AAAAAGAAAATTGGCTGCCACATCTGGTGAAGTTTGAGATGTTTGTAAACTTGTTTAATTCATTTATTTTGCACAATAAATTTTCTTTTTTGTAAGTTACTTGCTTGTATATTTCTCTTGAGTTACATTTTCTTTTTGGGTAATATCTTAAAAATTCATTGTGAATGAAAGTGAATAAAAGTTTAAATTAACTAAGTTTATTATTTTACAGAATATGAGAGAAAGTAGATGTTAAATTAAAAAGATATTTTTCTTTATTTAAGTTGTTTTTTATTAAAATTCGTCATAAATTCCAATATGCTATGTTCCAGTATTAAAGGACAAGAAAGTAACTAAAAGAGTCTTAGTTTTAAAAATAATAATGCACAATAGAAATAAGTTTTGAAAGCAGAATTTAGCAGGAAAGTTGTTTTAGACATCAGAAATTTTGAAATACTGCATTCTTAGTTAAAAATTTTCCCTAAAATATACTTAGAATGCAGTTTATAGAATGTCTCATATGACATATTTAAGATTAGTATTAAACAAATACTTTTAATCCAAACAATTTTAACTTTTATATTTTTATTATATCATTTCCCCATTGCTTTTTGCATCTAACATTTTAAGAAATGAAATTTTATTTAAGTTTGGTGTCTAAGTTTTTGAATCTTAAAAAATATCTCTAGTAAGAATATAGTTTGATAAATCGAGTATAGTTAGAAATATAAATCTAGTTTTGACTCATAAGGTAGTTCAACACAATGGTTTAATGTACAATCGTAGCACGAAGAATTGATGTAAACAATAGTTAATAATTGTATCCCTGATTTCCCATTGCAAAAAAGCAGATGAAAAATAATTGTATTCCGAGAAAACGTAAATCAGGATAGCTTTCTAACGATATCCATATAATTAATTATTTAAAATTTTAATTAGGAATGCTTTAGAAAAGCGGTTTGATAGCAGAATAGGCAGCGAGTAGGCAAAGGCGCGATAAGACTCAGTGCTTCCAGACGTCAGCGTCAGCCTACTGATGCTGACGTCACAGACCAGCCATTGTGTATTCTAGGAGGCAGTGGTAATGCACGATTTGGGATTTGTATTTATCTCAATTTTGTATAAAAAAAGATCTTGAAATGCTATGCTGCCAGAAAGGGAGGATATCCAAGTAATTTTTAGCAATACGCAAATTTTTATGGCAAATTCATCAATATAGTGATGAATGAAGACCCATCTACTACAATGATGAACTACAAAGAAGCAAGTGAACTACAGTGAGGCAAGATTCCTTTATAAAGAGACCGAAAGATGCATTTATCTCCGTTTTCTCGACCGCTTTAAATGCCCCTTCAAGGATCCAGGTTAATTAATCATGCTGGGCTTATTGAAAGACGCGGCAGATATCTTCAAAGGAAAAAAAGGAGGTTGGATCCTAGCAGAGCCCACACCCTTGCCAAAGTTGGTGATAATTCCGCCATCTTGGTAACCCTACTTTAATACACTAGATGGCGCTTGGCGCCATCTTGTTCTGATTTGGCGCTTTATTTCGGTTTGTCGCCAAGGGTGTGGGCTCTCCTAGGATTTTACCAAAAAGGAAAAGGGGATTACAGGGGTCGCAGTGACATTTCAAAAAAATATAGGATTTTTAAAAATGAAATATAGGAGTGTCAAAAAATCTTATTTGCGATCACTTTCCAGGGATTTGATTGACCAAAAAGCATAGAAGATAAATTCAAAAATTATATAATACTTACTCTTTGGTATTTAATTTTAAGATTTAACATAATATTAAAACAAGTGCTCTGAATCATAAAGTTCAAAGTGTAAAAGGGGGCCTGGGGTCCTGCCCCATAAAATTTTTTGGAAATTTGATCCTAAAAACAGAGTTTTAACTTGTTTTGGACACCAAGTCCGATTTTTTTGGGGGGTGGGTCCCTGTCATTCCCCTGGGGAAAGCATACATGTGATTGCTCTGACAGTAAATTGGCTGAAAATATTTAGTAAATTTAACTAGATTTTTAAAAAACACTACATTCTCTTGCTTCAAAGCGAACTTCCTGTAGAATATACAATTTATGAAATCGTTAAGAAAAATTTGTTGAAAATAATGACTAAAATCGATAAAAATGCGATCTGAGACTGAGTCACATTTTTATACCATCTATACGATCCTGCGATCTATAGTTTTAAAGATCCTCTGACCAAGCTTAAGTTTTTCTGCATATCACTTACAATGTGAAAAGAAGCCAACTTCAACTATGCGCCAAAAAAAACCGGTACTTTCGCAAAAAATCGCAATTTTTTTGACATTATTGCAGACTGATCCAAAACACCCAACTTGATGGCTTCTGACCACGGTGAAGTTGATTTTATTACATCGCAATAACAACATGAGAAGACGCCGATTTCAACTTGGCGCCCGCGGCCGTCCAAGAAAGAAGTCGCGGAAGGAACGGAACACTCAAAGAAAACGAAACTTGCGCAAAAAATCGCGCTTTTCCGACTTTTTTCCGCTGCAAATCGTCATTTATCTTGAAAATAATATAGAAAGTAAAAAAAAAATAGGGATTATGTGGAAAAATCCAAATTAGCAGGCAGCCGATGTGGAAGAGAAGGCCAGAGAAAACATAGGCGCGGCGGTGACTTATCATCGCTGGCTGTAGTTTGGCCGTGAAATTTTGGCTATCGGAAAAAAATTTTTAAGGCGGAATTTTAATTTTGCAGAGCCAATTGTCGGATTTTAATTTTGCCAAGAGAGAATTGGCGGATTTCCGGCGGAAGAATCACATGTATGGGAAAGGTCAAATATTACGTAAGCACCCAAAGGGGAGGGGGTTTGCTCTTTGCTTATTTTTTCTGACAAGGGGGAGGGGGATATGAGTGATGCTTTTGTTTTTGTAAGATACTGCATTTTCGAAAATCTCATGTTTCTTGCATAAATAATTTCAAAACCCAACCAAAAATAAATTTAACAAAAAATTGAATTAGGAAATCTGACATATGCACTTTTTTCTGTGGATTTACTTCCAAACATTTTGAAATTTTACCCCAAAAAGTTGTGTTTTGACTTATTTTTGAACCCTTTTGGTTACACCCAAAAAGGACAGCTCCTTGTATAAGTCACCTAATTTTCAAGGAGAAAAAAACCAGTACTTACTAAAAGGGATGTCAAAATTTAGGGGGGGGCCGGCAGTTTTTACGTAATTATGTTGGGGGGTTGATGTTTGCTTATCTTTGCTGACAAGGGGGGAGGGGAGGGTTAAAAATGACCAAAAAAGTGGGTAATATTTGAACGGCCCCCTTGATATCATATCTGAAACAGGTTATAATATAACAAGATTTAAAAAACACTATATTATTACCAAAATGATCTATCATTAAAAATTTACAACTTAGGAAAACCTTAAGAAAAATTACTTGAAAACACTGACTAAAATCGATAAAAACGCGATCTGAGAGGTATCACTACTTATTAGGCGCCTCTGACTACGCTTGTTTTTTCTACATCGTAATTACAATGAGAAAAGTAGCCAGCTTCAACTAGGTGCCGGAAAAATGGTACTTAAGCGAAAAATCGTTATTTTTCGTCTTTTCCGCAGCTTTTGGCACCCGCGGCCATCCAAGAAAGAAGTCGCGGGAAGAACGGAACACTCCGCAGTCCGCAAGCAACACGAAACTTGCGAAAAAAAATCACGATTTTTCCTCTTTAAATCGTCATTTTTCTCGGAAATTATATGCAAAATAAAAAAAATCTAGGGATAATGGGAGAAACTTCTTCGTTCATTAAGGAATGGGACGTTTTCAGCGCGAATTTAAGCGGGCTCAGCAAAAATATAGGAAATATAGGAGGCTTATCAAAATATAGGAGAATATAGGAGGTTTTTTACTAATTTTTCAAAAATATAGGATTTATAGGAAATATAGGAGGTCTGCGACCCCTGGGATTACCATGATGAGATGAACACTATGAAAAAGGGTTCACCAACAAGTTAGTTACCAACCTAGAAAGCAGAAGCATTATCGTGATACACAATGCCTCGTACTACAGTGTTTTTGTAGAAAAAACATTCCCAATACCTCCACCAAAAAGGTTGACATTTTAAAAATGGCTGAGAAAAACATTTCTTGGATGACATGATTGAAGCAGAACCTCTGCATCTTGTATCTAATGACCGCAGAAAGTATAAAGAGTAGTATTGGGTGGATAAACTGGTTGAACTTCACAGGCATAGTTTTAAGATTACCCCCATACCATTGCAAACTGAACCCTATGGTACATATTAAGCATTGTGAAGGGAAAAGTAGCTTCCAATAATAAAACCTTTAAGGAGAAGAGAAGGAATTTGAACAGCTCACCCAAAAAAAATATGACAGGATTTCCCCTGAAATTTGGAAGAGCTGCAAAAGCCAAATCAGCATTTTCACAGCAGACGTTTACGTCATCAATCTGGCAATTAAAGAAGACATCATAATACTATATATTTCCAAAAAAATAGAAAAAGAAGACGATTAGAAATTTACACTATTACACCATTTTTTCTCCCCTATCCCAAACATAACAATTCTATTTCATAAAATCTCAAGTTGAGTTGAGTTGAGTGAAATTGAAATTATTGAATCACAGAGTACTAGAACAGAGAGTCCGTCGCCATAGGCGCTAATGGAAATCGAAAAGTTGGATGGGTTGGGTGGCGCTGCGATCGCAACAACGTCACGAGAGGCGGGACGGAAAAGCCTGATTGGTTGAGAAAAACTTTTTCCTTCTCCTTCGAAATAGAAGATTGCGTGACAGCCAATCACAGGTTTGATCTCTCTGTCAATCATTTAGTTGATCGTGGCACCCTCCAACCCGTCCAGAATTTGAAAATATCGTTTTGGACCCTCTGTTAGGATTTTTCTCTGTGTATTGAATATTCCAGAAAAACTAATATACAGATCAGTCAAGGTTAATAGAGAACTACAGGTTGGCTCATAAAATGTAAACAAAGCGAGGTCGCTACGTCACAATATACTGAAAGTTGGTCTGCCAATGTTAATCCTATGAGAAACTATGCATAAAAACCGACGAAAATAACTAATTTCTACTAATTTAATAAGTTTTTTGGCGATTGTTACTGATAGATGATAGTTCAAAATAATTTTTAAAAATGAAATAATAGATGTTACTAGATTAATTAAGTTTTTATAGGGTTTTAATTTTTACTAAAATCAGATCATTCACAATGGAAAAAGCTCATTCACGGCTCTTATCTAAGCATTGTTGAAATAAATCGCTCGTCCCAAGGTAAATAAACTAACAAGGTATGCTCTTCCGGCGAAAAAGGCGTGGCTTTTGAAAATGACGTCACCCAGGATATATTTCCTATTCACAGCATGGGAAAATGCTTATTTTTGGTGATTTTTATTAAATTAAGGGCCAAAGAAACTTCTAAAACAGTTTACACTGGACACAATTACGAACATGTTTATAAGTTATCAAGTTTTTTGAATTAGAATAATAATTTTAACTCAATAATAGCCGATCAAAAATATGAAACTTGAGCTCTACAACGATGTGCTTTAATCTCTCCGCTTATTGATTTTAATTACTTTATAAATGTAACTTAACTTGTATAAATGTAATTAACACAGCTGATGATACAAAGAAAAAATATCAAGCAAATATTCAATCATGAAAACTTTTCAGAACATTCTTGTTGTGATAAAATTAATATCGCTGTTCTGCAATGTCAAACTTGAATATCCATTGTATCGAAGCAGTTTAGTTTTTAAGGACAAAAAATATTGAGTTCTTGAAATAAATGAAGTACATAAAAATATGGAAAATTATGAGCTAAAATCTAAGAACTAATTAATTTAATTTAATAATGGATTTATTCAAAATTTTAGTGCATTTACCTTAAATAATGATCCTACTACAGTCCACTCAGCTTGTTTATTTTTATTTGAGATTCAGAAATAGTATTCTTAAAATCGTCTGTATCCTTAATTATATTTTTAAATATTTTATCGGAATTTTTCAAATAAGTGGGTTATTGTATTCATAAGTTTTAAAACAAACTAAATAAGGAATTTCAATAATATCGACCCAATAAATCCTGATGTATCTACGATCTGTTCAATGGTGTTTATTGTATTACTATAGTATTATGGTGGCTGATATGCCTGTCATTGATTGGTCCGTTATTTTATATCCTGGGTGACGTCACACAGCGAGAGTTATGAGCATACCTGGTTAGTTTATGTACCTTGCGCTCGTCCTAAGTTTTTTTATGAATTTTTTAGCTTATTTCATCTTGATAACTGGATATTTTTTATTGTTTTAGTTATGAAATAATTTTAAACGTCAATAATCTCTTTTCAATTTTGCATTAGTTTCAACGGTTTCAATGTTCTTATAAAATATTTTACTTTAATTTTCCTACATTATATTTTATAATCTGTTCATTTAGAATTGGCGCCTGAGACAAAATGTATTAGAAGCAGTTACTATTGTAATTATCATCGAAAAATTTTTCTTGCGAAATGATAAGGCAGCCTAATGTAGTTAAAATACTGTAAAAGAATCTGTCACTGAAGTTAAATGATGAGCGTTATTTGGCGTTATTAAGCGTTTTTGATCCTGTTTCAGGCTCCAATTCTAAATGAACAGACTATAATTTCATATCTAGCTATCATTTCAAGTTCAGTATTCATAATAGAGACAGAATATTCAAATTTTTTAATATCACATTTTTGTTAGAAAATTAAAATAGTATAAGAAATTTACTATCCAGCATTTTTTAAAAGTTATTTGCATAACATATTTTTTCCTGACTTTATCAACTTGAGTAGACATCTTCACTTATACATTTTCTTTTTATAGTTTATATACCGTAAAACGGGGTGAATCGGATCAATTTTGAACTTTGAACTGCTGCCGAAAGTTTAATAATAAAGATTTTGGAATGCTTTGAAAATAATATTTCGAGTCCCAATTAATACTTTAAGAACCCGTTGAAAAAATTCTATTATCTTGAACGGTTTGTTTTATATAAATTTTTAAGTGCCGTGATCCGATTCACCCTCAATGCGGGGTGAATCGGATCACTGCTAGTTTTTGTGGAAAAAACGCAATTTTTACGTCTTAAAGTGATACAGGATCCTGAAATTAGCCTTCAAATAGTCTATTAAGGTAAAATTAATAAATTTTACTAAAATAAAATGAAAATTTTTTAATAAAATATAAGGTTTTCTTAAAAGTTCTGATACTTTTACCAAAGGTTCGTGTTTGAAATTTTTTTTTGAAAAACTGGTAATAGGTGGAGATTTCAAATGAAAGGTATTTTGATTTATGTATATTTAAGAATATAATGTATGGTTTTGGAAGTTCTGGTGGTATTATTTTTCTTCAAAATGGCAGTTAGAAAAGAAGACCGCAAACGACAATTTTCGTAAATTTTTTTTCGGCCGCTTTAAAAACTGTGAAGAATGCATTATTCATTAGGGTGTATCGAAAAAAACTTTTTTTTTATTTTGATGATGCCTTAGTGCGGAAAAGTTGTCTAAGGTGGCAGAGAGTACCTGTGAATTTTTTCAGAATTTTCGGATAATATCTTGAGGTGCCGCCAAGGCCCTGAAGGTCCCCATGTTAATCCAATGGAGCGCGCAAGCCAAGAAGGCCGAAAATTGGTTTTTCGCCCCTCATTTCTACCCTAATCACACGACGAATGTCTTCACTCGAGTTATGGACCCTATATGATCTAGGCTATCCGACAAAACTTTAATAATAGCCTAAATCTCGATATTACGTTTTTTTGTATGCTCCAATTTCGTCGAAAATTGCGTATTTTCTCGTTCAAATCAGAGCCCACAATCAACATAATATAGAGATTTAGGCTATTATTCAAGTTTTGTCAGATAGCCTAGATCATATAGGGTCCATAACTCGAGTGAAGACATTCGTCGTGTGATTAGGGTAGAAATGAGGGGCGAAAAACCAATTTTCGGCCTTCTTGGCTTGCGCGCTCCATTGGATTAACATGGGGACCTTCAGGGCCTTGGCGGCACCTCAAGATATTATCCGAAAATTTTGAAAAAATTCACAGGTACTCTCTGCCACCTTAGACAACTTTTCCGCACTAAGGCATCATCAAAATCAAAAAAAGTTTTTTTCGATACACCCTATAATTCATGGCTTATAAAAGTTTTGCTGCATATTTGCAATGTTTACATTAAGATGTCAAAGTTTTGAGATCATTTGATAAGTTAAAGATAGTAAATTTTGGCTCTAAAACTGCATATAACTGGTAATTTTCCATAGTTCTTAACACAGACAATAAGAGACAGACCGGTCAATAGGCGGGGCTTATCCAGAGAGCTCAAGTGGCGCCTGCGACAAGCGGTACCGGCATTAATCGATTAATTTAATATTTTTTAATCGAAATCCTTATACATTTTTTTGTTGACGAAACTTACAATATTCGATTTCGAAAGTAAACATGAAGTTTGTGTAAATCGTTTAATCGTACTCTTTTAAATTGTTTGCAAGATTTATAAATCATTTTAACAGTGTCTTATTGCATTAAGGCACTTTTATCTCGTTTCTTCTCTATTTTGCAATCCATTGGAAAATCTGTGTTGCATTCTTTAACTTGATTTTTAAGCCTGATAGAATTCAGTATAATTCGCGTTAATTATAGGCGTATGTATTTAATTCAGATGAAAATGTATACTAGTATTATATATTTTTATTGTCAAGAATTCATTTCAAATGTGCCTGGGATCTGGGATTCGTATTTGCAAAAGATGTGTTCGTTTAGATTCACGAGGATTGCAACTTCATTTACACATCATGATTTTCTTAAAAGGCCAAGGCAAGGGATTATAACAAATATTTGTAGTTATTGAATATGAGATTTAATAAAATCATTTAGATTCATTATTTACTTGTGTGATTCTTGATTGCTTTATAGTTAAGCTTGTATTTTTACAATCGAGTTTTTCATCATATGCGATCACGAAATTTTGTTGATGAATAAACCTTAATGATTTAATTTAAATTTTCAATTATAATAGGAAATTTTAAAAAATTGTTGAAAAAAAAAAGATATTTTTTAATTTTAAAAACCATTTAATGGGCTTATGTGATCCAAGCCAAGGATCGCTATCCTGGTGATCATATGGTCGATGGATTACGTTTTCGCAAAACGTCTCCATGGTTGCCAGACCTAAAAGCTTAACTGTAACCACAGTTTTAGTGCAGGTACCGTGGGTTGAGGGCGTTCGTGTCGTAGGCCGCCCATTGACCGGTCTGTCTCTTATTGTCTGTGGTTCTTAAGCACTTCACTCGCTCCGTTGAGCAGCTGGTGTATGAAATAAAATCAAGACAGATGTTTTTCTGAAATAAATTAATCATTAAAGCATTGAAAGTTTTTCCACAACATTATTGTTTTATCTGCTTCCAGTTTCGAACAATAAGTGTTGCTTTTTTTTTAGTGTTTTCATTTGTAGAAAACAATCGCTTCGTTCGCTTTACCGTAAGTTTAGCGAGTAGTGTAATTCTCAGAAGTTTAAAAAATAATGCGCTCTTAAATATCGCACTTATTTCTGCACCTATATTCAAAGATAATTTAATATACGGTATATTACTAAATAGCTGGGTCATTCTTTCCAATTTTTGAAGCGGCCAAAAAAATTTAACTAAAATCGTCATTTGCGGTCTTCTTTTCTAACCTCCATTTTGAAAAGAAATAATATCACCACAACTACCAAAACCATACATTATATTCCTAAATATACATAAACCAAAATCCCCTTTGTTTGAAATCTCCGACTATCACCAGTTTCTCAAAAAAAAATTTCAAACACGCATTTTTATGACTGATCCGATTCACCCCGCATCAGTATTCGGAATGGACTTGTTTTACTAAAAAAATCAGCAAAAATCGGAATTACCATTTATTTAAAATTTGACTGCAAAGAATTCTTAGGAAGAATCGGGACCACACGGAGGATACTGAAAATTGAGAAAAGAAAGTTATTTTCTTGGTTCAATAAGCAAAGTTTTGACAGCCACGTTTTTGTGACCTTTTTTGTATTTAACTTCAAAGCCGTGGTAGACCTAAGATATTATCGCAAAATAATTTTTGATGACTGAAACAACTTCTGAACAATGCATAGAATAAGTCAGAATTTATCCTGATTTTATAACTCTAACACAACCGGAGCTATGATGGTTTAAAAAACTTTTTTTCAAAAGTGATCCGATTCACCCCGCTGATCCGATTCACCCCGTTTTACGGTATTCGGTGAGCGATAGCGAGCAGGGGGCAGAGCCCCCTAGTATAAGAAAACAATATGAAATAAAGAAAACTATTCATTTGTTTATAAAATTTGCAAACGATTATTTTGAAATTCACGAAATTCCAAAGATGAGATGGTAATTAATGGTATTATGGTAATTTATAAGAAAACAATATATTTATTAAAGGTAAAATAATAAGATTTTATGCATGAAAAATGTGACAGAAAAATAAATTTTAAAATTTATAATCTTTAATTTATTAATATAGTTATAATGTTAATTTAATTATAATAATAATTTATTCAAATATTGTCAATAGTTATTTCAACAATGCTTAGATAAGAGTAGAGATGTAAAGGCTGGAAAAAACCGGGTTTATTCCCGGGAATAAACCCGGTTTTTTGGGATGGGAATTTTGAATATTCCCGTTTCGAGATTTTAGAACCCAAATTTTGGGAATTTTGATATGTGCTTTTTGTGAAAGGTAAGTGATTTCAAGTATTTTTCATTTGTCACATGTATAATTTTAAGGTTAATTTTAATTATAAGACTTGGATTTCAGTTTAAGCTGAAAACAGAAGTTAAGGATATAATATTATAAACCTCCTGAAATAATCTAAATAGTTTGTAGGAATAAAGAACTATCAATTACTAGCGTTTGATAATTTTTAAAATTGTCTTAAACTCCTCAAAAGTCCTAGAAAATGAAAACTGATGGCGAAATATCGTTGTGTTTGGTTTCGGTCAAAATTCCCAATATTCCCCTAAAATTCCCGGTTTATTCCCAAAAATCCCGGGTTTATTCCCGCCTCCCAAAAAATGTGGGAATTTTACATCTCTAGATAAGAGCCGTAATTGAGCTTCTCCCATTGTGAATAATCTGATTTTAGTAAAAATTAAAACCCTATAAAAACTTAAATAATCTAGTTACATCTATTATTTCATTTTTAAAAATTATTTTGAACTATCATCTATCAGTAACAATCGCCAAAAAACAAATTAAATTAGTAGAAATTAGTTATTTTTGTCGGTTTTTATGCATAGTTTCTCATAGGATTAACATTGGCGGACCAACTTTCAGTATGTTGTGACGTCACGATATTTTATGAGCCAACCTTTAGTATAGCAACCTATTAGGCATTTTTACACATCCAACGGTTGGGTCCTGACGAGCTTATTGCGCATGCTCGGGGAGAAAAAAGGCATCTTCTTTAGATAATATCTATCATCAATGAATCCCCGCTGGTGCAGTGGTAGAGCGCGTGCTCAGCATGCGGTAGGACGCGGGTTCTGTCCCCGATTTATTGTTTTATTAAAATTTCTAAAAAAAACAGCTAAAATAAGTCCACACGCATGCGCACTATGCTCCTCAAGACCAAACCGTTGGGATGTGTAAAAATGCCTCTATTAACCTTGCAGATCAGTCATAAAATCCCGATTAAACTATAAATAAGGGATCGAAAGAGCGTAATATGCACAGAGTACTAGAACAGAGAGTCCATGGCCATAGGCGCTGATGGAAACACTGCACTGAGCTATAAAACAAGATGGAAATCGAAAAGTTGGATGGATATGGGGCTATTTTGGCGCTGCGATCGCATCTACGTCACGAGAGGTGGGTATTTCGTGTTGATCTCTTAATAATTCTTCTTAATAATTCTTTCTCCTCTTAGAGCAACGCCGTCTTGAACTCCTAATTCATCTCTGTAGTCAAAATAACTCAGTGGCGAATCCAGGATTTTTGTCTGGGGGGGGCTGAGTTTCACAAATAACTTAATTGCTATTATGGACTGTTCAAATATTAACGTAAGTAACTGAAAGGGGGAGGGGGATGCCAGTGCCGTAGCCAGATTTTTGTTTAGGGGGTTACTCAACATCTTTTCTGAGGTTTAATCTTAAGGAATACCTACTAAGTTTTAGGTGAGATGACTTCTTAAGGTTTTAATTTTGGTGTACTAAGTTTCAAAATTGTGTAAAAATGTCAACTCTAAGCAAAAGGGGGGTCAGGGGGTTCTCCCCCAGAAAATTTTTGAAAATTTGCCCCTCAAAATAGTGTTTTAGCTCATTTTGAAGCCTTTTAGATTCCACCCAAAGAGCACCACTCATTGTAAGCGGCAGAATTTTCAAAGAAAAAAGTTTATAGTATCATACATGTGATTCTTCCGCCGATTGGCGGAAATCCGCCAATTAGCTTAGCAAAATTAAAATTAGAGATGTAAAATTCCCACATTTTTTGGGTGGCGGGAAAAAACCCGGGATTTTTGGGAATAAACCGGGAATTTTAGGGGAATATTGGGAATTTTGACCGTAAACAAACACAACAATATTTCGCCATCAGTTTTCATTTCCTAGGACTTTTGAGGAGTTAAAGACAATTTTAAACATGATCAAACACTAGTAATTGATAGTTCTTTCTATAAACTATTTAGATTATTTCAGGAGGTTTATAATATTATATCGCTTACTTCTGTTTTTAGCTTAAACTCTAAAATCTCAAAACGGGAATATTCAAAATTCCCATCCCAAAAAACCGGGTTTATTCCCGGGAATAAACCCGGTTTTTTCCAGCCTTTACATCTCTAATTAAAATCCGACAATTCGATTTGCAAAACTGAAATTCCACTTTCTTTTTTTCCAATCGTTTCATACTGAATGAAAACTCTGACGGCTATAGTGGGGCCTAGTACTAAATTTAAAAAAAATTAAAACAATATCAAAGTAATATGAAAATTAGTTAAGATTTAAACTAAAAAATATGAATCTAGCATATTGAAATCCTAGATCTCGGGAAGTAGAAGCCAATGGACCCCCTCTACTTAAAATGAAGAAAAATTTAGGTGCCATCGAATTTTTTAAAATTATTTTCCTCCAATTTTTTGTCTGTGTAATCACATTTATGTAGTATTATATGAATTGGAAAATTTTTAAGGGGTTTAGGGGTTCCTATTCCAGAAAATTTTTTGAATTTTCCCCCTTAAAGTCGCATTTTAACTCATGTTGAGACTTTTTAGGTTACATCTAAGAAGATCACTCCTTGAAAATCCCTAAAGTTTCAAGGAAAAACCGTACTTTGATTCCAAATTTCGAGGGGGTTTGGGAATTTGGAATTTTAGTTTGGAATGTTGTCAGCAAACTTGAAGCATTATCCAAGGAAACATGCCAGTATCCATTCTTAAGGTCAAACTTGCTAAATAGAGTTGCGCCGTTTAATTCATGCAACATATCTTCTAAACTGGGCATGATGAATCTTGGCCTTTTTAGTGTTTTATTTAATTCTAAGGGATTTAGGCAGAGTCTCAAATTGCCATTGGGTTTCTGTACACATACAATGTTACTTGTCCACAATGTAGGTTCCTCGACCTTTTTGATGATTCCCTGAATTTCAAGTTGATCTAGTTCTTCTTTAACTTTACTTCTCAAAGCAATTGGCACTCGGTGCACCGGCATTGATGCAGGCACAACATTTGGGTCGGTTTCGAGATGTACCACACCAGGTAAGTTTCCAGTTCAATCAGAAATAACTTCACAGTTTTCAATATTTACATCGTTTTTTACAGATTGAAATTCCTCTTCTTGTATTGTAATAAGCTTTGGCTTGTATTGCTTTTAGACCAAGCAGTGGCTGGACATTTTCTTTACCCACTATAACAAACTCCAAATTATACTTCTTTTTGTTTTTAGGATTCACTAGATGCTCTCTATGTACACCTAGAGCAGGGGTTTCCAACTGGCGGCCCGCCGGGTCATTTTGTGCGGCCCGCGAAGCTCTCTGAAAACCCTCCAAAAAGTAGCTTCAAAACACTTTTTAGCACACTAAAATTCAAATTTTTTTCGGGGGAGAACCCCCGACCCCTCCCTATACCTCTTAGATTATGGACTAGCTTAGATCCTTTTCTATGGTGCAAAAATTAAAAGTTGGAAGTTTCGAGAGGTCGTTTGTAAAACCTGAAATTCCCCCTGAGCGTATGAGGGCTTTTATAACCATTATCATGAGGAGGGACAAAATGGAGTATCCAAAAATTAGGTAAAACAATCCTCTAAGGAAAATTTACAAATATTTTCTTGAGGAAGACCTTTTCATTTAAGTAATATTCAGAATATTAAAAATATTCAGTATTCCTACGAGTTGTATAAGAGTAAAAAAATTCATATATCCTCTGGAATCGTCCCTCTTTTGCTGGAAAAGTTTCATATTGAAGACTCTCACCCCAAAAAATTATCATCGTTAAAAAGGAGCCAGATTACTTTGCGATTTTGATTGCGGCCCGCGAGTACTTAGAAGCAGGGGCGCCCATATGTTAAAACTCAAGGGGGGGCCCAAGAAAAATTTTAGGTTTTCAGTCAGGCATTTTTTTGTTTCAAGGGGAGGAGGGTTTGGTTCAAAGTTATAGAAGTTTGTTTCACTCATGTATTGTGCTTAGTATTTTTTAACACCTTCTAATTATAGTTTTTAATATTTTTACACTTAATGTAGATATCTACTTGTTCACAATATACCTAGTCGATACTAAAAAGAGGGGGGTCTGGGGGTCCTCCCCCTGAAAATTTTTGAAATTTTGCTTTTAAGAGTAGAGATTTAACTTATTTGGAACAATTTTGGGCAGCAACCTAATAAAAATGTTACCCATGATTTTCATGATATGAGTAGAATTCAGGATTCCTATATTTTGTTACTGGGGTGGTGGATATGGCAATGTTTCAGTGTATGAAATGTTAGAAACAATTTTCATATTGCTTTTGAATTAGCTTAAAATCATAATAAAGTATTGATATAGCAGAAAATATGCCATAGGAATATTGAATAAAAATTATGTATTATGGTTAAATGAAGATTTTATGTAAATTTTTCGGAAATGCACTTTGTTTATATTAGCTGGTCTAAATTCTTTACCTTTAACTTTGGCATACTCAGAAGCTCGGCAAATGTCTATGCATTTTTCAAGAGTTAATGACCTTTCACACATCACACAATAGTTGCTCTTGAAGTTGAGTGTCGTAGAGTCCCAAGATTATTCTGTCACGAAGAAGAGAATTTACACAGTCCTCACAATAGTTGCAGGTTTTAATCAACACTCTACACTACACGACGCGACGCACAGTGGTCCCAAATCCCAAAAAGCTGGCCAAAAGTCGAAAATGATAATTTTTTCGATGAAAATTCATGTATAGGGGTTTTTAAGGTCGCTGATTATGAATATGAAATCAAATTAATGAAAAAACAAAATGGCGGAACCAAAATGGCGGAAAACTGTTTTGACGAGAAAAGTAATTGCTTCTTATTTTTTTAAAAATCTCCTGAACATACAATTTCCGGGTAACTGATTACAAATCAGAAAAATATTTTTTCCAGAAAACAAAATGGCAAATTCAACATGGACGTCTATTTGGTGAAAGTTTTTTAGATTTGCATGCGATTTAGTACTTATGACTTTTTAAGGTAGGAGATGATAAATATAAAATTTAATTGGAATAAAAAAGCGTTTAAAATTGTGAATGTATTACTTTAAAAAACTCAAATATTTTAAATAAAGGTAAATAATATTAAAATTAAGTAATTAATCTTTATTACAATGGCTAATATTTATTTTCATATATAATCTTCAATCATATTATTTTTACTGGGATAAAAAAAGAAAATATTAATTAAATATAATACAATATGATAATACTCGTTTATATGCTTATGTAAATTTAAGCAATAAATTAAAAGATTTAAATTATTAATCTAACAAATATTTCGGAAATTAACAAAAAAAATTAGTAATTATCTGATGAAGAGTCATTGGAATCATAATAATCAATATCACCATCATCATAGCTTGTGTTGTTGAAAGAAGTTTTCGTACCAAAATACCAAAGTATTTTAGTCAGTTAAGTATAAAAAAATTTTTGCAATGTTTTCTATATAATTATGACATTCAAAAAGTAATTAATGCCATCAATATTAAAATACATTAGGTGTAATATTCATACATATTTTTTTAAAAGCTATGGGCGTAAATGTTAATTTAGTAGTAGTTTACTTTAATTGAAATAATTTCGAATAAATTAAAATATATTATTTTCACGTTTTGACCTAATTATAAATACATTTTTTATAAATATTGAGAAATAAAATCAAAAGTTTATTAAGCTCGCATTGAACCGCCCCCATACATTGCAACATAGAAATCGCTCTAGAAGCCAAAATGGCACCTAAAGGCAGCCAGTTTTTTACAGGCTTTTGAAAAAATATGTAATTAAAAACCTCCACTTGGTTTCAGAGTGGGATCTGGTGGGAGTTTTTTCGTTTTTCTCTTTTTATCACGATTTCTTAGAACGCTATCGTGAGAAATATGACTATCTTCATTGCTGATTAACTCTTCAATATATTGTTTGTATAAATTTCACAAAAAAGTTCTATTTTATGCGTACTTTTTAGTTGTGAATCCAATTTACAGAATCAAAATCGGTCAATATTTCATGATTTTATACGGGTTTAAAGTTAAGGAACTTTTTGTTGTACTTCGAGATGTCTAAACAACTCGCTCAACGCTCACAAACGAAATAATTTCCTGAGCCACAAAGACTTCCCAGCCATTTACCAATGGTGGAAATAGGTGCTGTGCTAGATATATCCCTAAAACTATCCCAAGTGTCAAAAGTTCCGAAATAAAAACTTTTTTTTTCGACTTTTGGCCAGCTTTTTGGGTTTTGGAACCGTGCGACGTTAGAAATTCGTCAAAGGTTTCCTCCAGGGGTGTAGAATATGTCCGAACGCCCGAACGAGGTTCGGGGGAAATTCAAGCAGCTCTGGGGAAATTTTTGCCCAAAATGGAAAGAAAAACTAAAAAAATCCAATCATCATAAGCTGACTAACAAATATTTTGGGTAGTGACTGCATTGTAACCTCCAAGTTCAACGGAAATCAGGTGAAAACTGCGGACTTACGGATGTTGAGCGGGAAAACTACGGAATTGCGCTAAAAATCCTAGTTTTCTAGGTGAATACCTGAAAGTTGGCTTTTCCTTGCTTTTTAATTGGTATGCAGAAAAAACAACGTATTCGTGGTAGGATGGGTAATTTTCACGATAATTACGTTCTTGTTAAATCACACTGATGTTCTTTTCTGAAATGTTGAGTTAATTAAGGAGAAGTTTACATTTAGCTTAAATTTGAGAAAAAATATAAAGTTTTTCATATTATAAGAAAAGAGGCACTTCTGAGCTATAAGATTATAAGTGATAAGATAAGAAAGACTAAAAAGGAGATCATTAAAATTTAAATCTATAGATTATGTGAAAATTATTGAATCTGAAAGAAGTTTACTAATTAAAAAAAAACTACTTTTTTTAAATGAAATCTCATTTTTGGGGAAATTTTGGAGAGAAAAATGTGTTCTGGGGAAATTTTGGACCCTGAAACATTTTCTGCACCCCTGGTTTCCTCCTGGATTTGCTTTCTACAGTTAAATTTGAAACGTTCGTAGGTTTCGTTCACTTCTCCAACAATATATTCTGTAAATTTTTCAAGGATTTCGGCAGGAGTTCTTTCCGCTTCTGGGGTCACAAACTGAAATCCGTTGTATCTTTCCAACGCTTCATCGCCAAGGGTGTGGAGTAGCAACGCGACTTGGTATTCTGTAGCTTGCTGATTCAACTTGGTTAAAATTTCATAGTTCTTCCATTTTTGAAGAAACAATTTCCAGTGTAAGTGGATATCACCTTCAAAACGTAGTGGGTTTGGCGGCTTTATCCCAGGAATCGGTTTGATCATGGCGTCAACTAGTAAATCTTGATCCATCTTTGAAAATTTAAATAAAGTTCAAAAGTATACCAGCAATAGAATTGTAAAATTATTATTTCTTTTTACGCTGCCACCATATTTCGTGTTGATCTCTTATATTAGATATAAATAACACGTTAGAAGTCAAGCTATCTTTTCAAGCATTCTATTGTTGTTGTTGTTGTCGTGTGCCACTTGGAATTACCAAGCTCCACAAGGATTCAAGGCAAAGGGGGTGCGGCTCCTGAGAAAGTGAGGCCCATAAATGGCAGGAGTCCGACTTCTGCCTCATGAGATGATAGATACTGCCACTATCTATCGCCACCTCCACAATTTTGCCATGCATCTGAAGGGGAGGGAAATAGTCTCCAGACACCTGGACCCGTGGTAAACTGCGCCATGACGGACCACAGGACTTTCGGACCCACAGATTTAACGAGCACGTACTCCGCATATACTCGATGGGTCTTTAGCGGTGTCGGCAATCGAACCCGGGACCATCCGATCCCGAAGCCGATGCCTTAACCACTAGGCTCCCCACAAGCATTCTATTTATTTTCAAATACAATAACTTAATGTTTACAATCTTCTCTTCACTTCGCCTTACATATTCTTATTTACTTCACTTCATGCAACAGTGGGGGGGAAGCCTGATTGGTTGAGAAAAACTTTTTCCTTCTCCTCCGAAAATAGAAGATTGAGTGACAGCCAATCACAGGTTTGGTCACCAAAATGTACTCCCGATCTCTCTGTCAGTCATTTATATTTCCTCGTTCCGCCCTCATATCCATCCAACTTTTGAATATATCTTTATGGACCCTCTTTTAGGATTTTTCTCTGTGGTAATATGCAACTCATATTTTTTTTAATTACTTTTCTACCCTGAAGGACCCCGGTGTTCCCGATAAATTTTTATACCCCAATTTTCATTATTCGGCAACTATTGGTCAAAAAGTAGTTAACTACCAACTACTAACTAGTCTGGGAAATTCTAGTTTGCTACTAGTAGTTAACTATTTTTTTCTGAGACTAGTTGCTAGAGCGTTTTCAATCATATGACTCGGACCTAGCAACGTCCTTAGCAACAGATTGTTTTACCTACAGCAGTTAACAGTTAAAAGAAAATAACTGGTCATGGAACAGGGAGGAGAGAGCAAAGAGGAGGCGATATATGCGCATTAGATAGGCACATTTGAAGCAGGTGGTTTTCCTTTGTGGGTGTCTAAATCCCAGAACGCCTTGCGCGACCGGTCCAATGAATGGTTCAAATTTCGAGATCGAGTGGGAGGAGGGAGGTGACGAAATATACGTCACTTTGCCACGGAGCGAATGGCCACAGAGAAAAATCCTAACAGAGGGTCCAGAATGATATTTTCAAATTCTGGACGGGTTGGAGGAGGGCGCCACGAGGAACTATAAATGATTGACAGAGAGAATAAAGGCAGTACATTTTGGTGACCAAACCTGTGATTGGCTGTAACGTGTTCATTCAACCTGTCACTCAATCTGCTATTTTCGAAGGGGGAGGAAAAAGTTTTCTCGGCCAATCAGGCTTTTTTTCTCCGCCTCTCGTGACGTCGATGCGATTTCAGCGCCAAAAAAGCCCCAAACCCATATAACTTTTCGATTTTCATTAGCGCCTATGGCCATTATAGACTCTCTGTTCTAGTACTCTGTGCGTATGGCGTTCCTTCTTCGCATCTCCTCGCGAAGTCCATTTTTCCTCGCACGCCTCGTGCAGTGCATCATGGGAACGAAGCCCTGGCTAATGCGCAGAACTGGCCGAACGGTGTCGCCAGTACTTCATTCACTCAGTGGGCTCGTTCGTAAAAGCTAACTCGTGCGCACGCGTTAAACGAGTTCTCCAATTGTGCGTTCGTTTATTAAACTGGTTTTTCCCGTGCGGATAACTACCCGTTCCAAAATTCGCTCCCGTTCGAACTAGTTCGAACGAGACCGCACGGAGAAAATTCTTAGTTGGCTTCAGTTATTCGTCTGCTGCAGCTGTGCTCAGTTTGTGATTTCTATGTTTGTGTCTTGGCTGTGTGAGCGCGTTTGTTTATAATTAAGTAAAAAACGTATAATTATAAGTTATTGCACCATAAAAAAGAAAATAAAGACAATTAAACAATTACAACAGAATAAAGAAATGCTCAAACTAATCCCAATTTAAGTTTTGAGTTCGTATTCAAATTGATAGATGGCACCCCGCAAATTTAATTTTTTAAAAATCTACCTCTTAATTCGTTAATTCATTTAAATTACTTAGAAAATTTCTGAATTTTAGAGAGGTGTTTTAAAATTTTTAAATTACTGTAAGTATTTTTAAAGTGAGATTGAAATAACATTACAGAGAAAGTGGGAAGCCAAGGTTTGATCGCGTGAACTGCCTTGTGTCTTCGCTGTCCAATCAGAAATGAGCCTACATTTAACTACAGTATGCGAGGTCTGACTCCGGCTTTGGGTTTAACCCATGATGGTCGATACAGCTGTACGTAAAGCAACCCAGCATGTCGAAAAAGAGTCGGACCTGTTTGAGTGGCAAAAGAAATTTTTAACATGGGAGGTCCCAAAGGTCCATGAAGTTGGCCGTGGCGTGTTAGTCAATTGAAGGAGGTAGTAACGATTATTTAAGTGGCAATAACCGGCAGTAACGAAATAGGATCCGTTAAGCTGTTTTTTGTAGGATTTTGAGACATTTTTGTCCGCCCGGCTGAAAAAACGGCATGTGGAAGGTAGCCACGGCAGATAGTTTTTTCTGAAAATTTAAAGAGGCAGTATAACGATTATTCATGTGGCAGTAACAAAGTTATTTAAGATGGCATAATCATTTTTTAATTTTGCGACCATGCCAAGGCTGGTGGTTGGTTGATTGGTTTTTTATGGCACATGATCCACATCAGGATATTATGCGCCAGAAAAGACATTAAAACAACTTTAGAAGGCTATAAAGGCCTTTGTCGGATGTACTCTATACATCTCTCATTTAAAATACAATAAAGTGTAATTTTTTAATTAGAATGCGAGAGTAAAATATTAAATATGATGCATGAATCCAATAAGTTTAATGAATTGGAAGATGGGTTTAAAATCGGAATGATGGTTTAAAATTTCAGGCAACGTAAACTGTACTTTTTTGAAAATAAACATTCTAGGCGAGTTAAAGGAGGGACATATTCACATAAGATGTTTTTTGATGGTATAGACTACATTGCATTTCGTACACATGGGTTCTCCCGCTAACAGATGACGGTGAGTGAATCGAGAGTGCCCGATTCTTAGCCTTGTGATGATAACTTCTTCTTGCCGACTGAAATGAATGTTGTGAGGTTGCGTAAGATGAGGCATGATAAAATGAAGTTTGTTTTCGCTTTCTTTATCCCACTGCTTTTGCCATAAGTCATTCATTTTCTGCCACGACTGGTGGAATTGACTAGTACAAATTAAATAGTACAAAGGGGGGGTTTGGAGAGTCCGGATTTTCGGGGGG
Organism: Tetragnatha versicolor; assembly: GCA_024610705.1. Classification (NCBI taxonomy): domain Eukaryota; kingdom Metazoa; phylum Arthropoda; class Arachnida; order Araneae; family Tetragnathidae; genus Tetragnatha; species Tetragnatha versicolor. The sequence goes on from JANDEH010000013.1 coordinate 22,163,481, forward strand.
GGGATTTAAAATTTTTTGAAATTTGACCTCAAAAAGTAGTTATTTGACTCATTTTGGTAATTTAGGATTCTTTGAAAGCCACTCAAATCGAAAAATTTTTTAAACCCTTTTTCAAGGGGGGAAAGATAAAAATATATAGTTTTTAAAATTTCAAGGGACGGTTTTAACCTGTGCAAAATAATAATAAGTTTTACCACACAAAAATTTTTTACAAAACACAAGGAAAAAATGTATTAGACGCCAAGGGGAAAACCCAAGGGTTTAAGGCCCCAGATTTAAAATTTTTTACATCACCGTTTAATATTAAATTACTTTTACGGGGATGAATAAAAATCTATTACAACCCCACATCAGCGGTCCCATATCGTGATATAAGGGGTCATATTGAGTTATATGGAATATCAGTATTCCGATATTCGAACATCGAGGTTTCAATATGTTGACTTTAAAGGGCCCGGAATCAACATATTTTACATCACCGTAAAATATTAAGTGAATTTTAAGGGGACTGAATAAAAATCTATTACATCCCTACATCGAGGGCCATAAATGGTGTGATATATTTTGTCAGATGGAACATCATATTCCTCATATTCACTTCATATGGAACATCGATATTCCGATATTCGAACAACGATGTGTTTCACAATATTGAATTTTATGTGCCCGGATCCGGAATCAACATTTTTCACTTCATCGTAAAATATTAAGTGACTTTTCAGGGGACTGAATATAAATCTATTATACCCCCACATTGGCGGCCGCATATTGTGTATAATATATGGTGTCATATGAAGGATTATATGGAACATCAATATTCCGATATTCGAACATCGATGTGTTTCACAATATTGAATTTTATGTGCCCGGAATCAAAATTTTTTACATCACCGTAAAATATTAAGTAAATTTTAAGGGGACTGAATATAAATCTATTATATGAACTTAAATCTTAAGGGGCGGTATTCCGTTGCCGAATGCATACCGCGAATGTTCTTTCTCGTTCGTTTTTATAAAAAACTATTCGGTGAAATCGATTGAAATTGTGGCTTTCTGCATAAAATTACTACCTGAATCGATTACCATAAAAATACACGATTTAAAATTTTTTTTTTATTGTTTTAAAAAATTTTATTTGTGAATCAATCTGGATGAAACTGGGTATTTAAGGATTTGGAGGGATGGCCTTTCAGAAAACCTCATAATGATTGGGGGTCCCCATTGAAAAAAAAGTTAGTGTTTCGTTTAATATGAAGACGACCCCCTAAGGACTCGAAAATTTTTAGGATTAAAGAATTCTTTAAACAATGAAAAATGACAACTCATTTGTCTTCTTAACCCAAGTGGTTCGCCCGAAATCGCAACTGAGTCGTTTTTTCCCCAACTGTACCAGCTTTATTTTATTCGTTTTTTTTCCTTTCTAATATTCTCTTTCAGAAGCTTCTCTCCTGTGGTTGTCTTTATGTGTCCTTATATCCTGGATTAATAGCGGCCTGGCCGCTGACGGTCCGCTAATAATAAACGCATCCAGTAGTAATGGCATGTTTTTTCTCTCTAAGATGGTTGATGATAATAGTAGACTTGCCGGATATTTTTTGAAAACATTTCGATTAAATTATTGATAAGTTAAAACAAGGATGTCACAGTAACAGTTTTATTTTTATATTTTCAAAGTAGTCATCCGAAATAAATTATTGAAAAGCTAGAGAGATAGGTAGTTTCGGTATTAAAGGGAGTCGGGGATTGAGCTGGACTCTTGAGATGAAAAAAAGCTAGCTCTGCTCGCTAAGATCGCGAAGCGATCTGAAAAGTACTGTGAAGCTGTTCCGGGGGTTGGTGAGCGATAGAGAGTAGGGGGCAGAGTCCCCTAGTCATTAAAAAAATTGAAAAAAAAGAAGAATTAAAATATTTACACAAAATCAAAATCTATCTTTACTTTCAAAAACGAAGACTGCAAGTTTCTTAAACAAAAAAATGCTTAAAAATTTCAATTAAAAAATTATTTAAACATTCTGGTTAGGCAAGGGCGGGCCCAGGAGAGAATTTCGGGGGGGGGGGCATTCGAAAAAAATTTGTAGTCTTTTACTGGGTAGTAAAGCAATTTTAAGGTATTAAAAATAAGTAATTTTGAGGTATTAAAAAGACACTCACTTACCTTATTTTTTACACAAAATAACCTATTACTTTATATTAATAAAACAGCATAAATTTAAATTATCTGCTTACAGTAACTTAATGTTTTTTTTCTCCTAAAATCAACTGAAACTATAAATAAAGCGAATTTTTTTCAAATCCAATCGGAAACCGAATGTATTTAAAAATATTTATACACAAAAATATAAGTATTTACAATGAAATTTAATAGTTTGTTAAAGCATATTTTATAAAATAAACTCAAGGCGCCTGCTTCCTTTTTTGGCAAATCTCTCAATAACTTTTTCCCATTTTTACCAATATTAATGTGGAAATATTTAGGAAGGGAAAAACGTGTCAACGTGTGAATTACTTCTTTTGCTGTTATTTTGGGGTTTTGAACGATGTTTTAATTTCTTCAATTATCAAATTTTTTAAATTAATTTTTAATTGATTTTTACTTTCTTTTCAATTTAAATACTACTAAGAATACTACTTAATTACCCCAGAAATTTTTTGAAATTTGGCTTGTAAAAGTAGGGTTTTAACTCATTTTGAGAACATTTTTGTTTCCAAGGGGAAACACTGTCCAGAGTACCACCCCTCTGAATCCGCTCCTGTACAGTACAACTTGGATAATTTGAAATTAATTTCAATGATTTCTCTTGGTTCCTTCAACTTCATATTAACTGTTTTTAATTTTTCATCATTGAAAAATTATAATAACTACTGAATATGTTGAAGAAATAAAATTTAACGAGTTTTGCATAAAATGTAACCAATTTATCATGGTAATAACAAACACTGCACTAGTATCAAAGTAAATTAGAAATCTCAGAATCAAATCATCCAACTTACCCACAAAAAAGGTAATCCTTTCTGAAGAAAATCTCTCTACAATCTTAAGCAAAATTAAATAGAACACGGCAAGAAACACGGAATTCACAGTGACAAGGACAAGAACGCTTCGCGTTAATGAAGTGAATGACCCCGGAAAATCCCAGACGGTGGATTGGGGGTGTTACTTGTGGATGGGGTAGGGAGTATCTCTGTCGGGACGTCAATAAATCAGAAATTATTTATGTTTTGAACCCCCCCCCCCTCTGTCTTTTCACGCGCGGCCTTTTCTTTCTGCACCCACTCTGTGCAAGTGATCCTTGACCCGCCACCTGCATCTGGAGGATTAATTTTCATGGGAGGGAAGCGGGGCCGAAACGACGTTTCTAGAAGTGAAAGCAAGACCGAAATTGAGCTGATTCAAATGTGAACCGATGTATGAGAGAAAAAAATGTAAAACATTGAACTATTTCATTCAGAATTTTTCTTATTTTTCCGTATGTCTTGGCGGGCCACCGAATATCCCTTCGAGGACCGCATGCGGCCCGCGGGCTGCTTTTGCCTAGCCCTGGCATAGACAATGAAAGAGGAAAGTGTTTACAATGTTTTGACGCGGATCAGGGCCCGACTTACAAGTTTGGGGGCCCAGGGCAAGAGACTCGCTTGTAAAATTAATTCTTAATTAAATTCTTAAAGTAAAATTTAAATTTATTTGACTTAAAATTAGAAAAATCAATCATCTTTAGTCCTTGTGTAAGCACCTCGTAAAAATTCTTTATTTGAAAAGTCCAAAGGCTTACTTGATTTTAAATGTATAAGTTAATAAATTTATTTTACATTCTCACATTTTATTAGCTTTTAAACATTTTTGAGGGCCCCTTTGAAACGAGGCCCTTTGGCAAGTCCGATCCCTCTAGATAATGGGTGGTTTCTCCCAGGGAGCGTTTTTTATGGGTCGAAGACGAAGACTTCGAGTGCCCTGCCGAACCGATTCCTTGAGATAAGGAGTGGCTACGGGCATTTTCTGTAGCTAAGACAGCCAAGTCAAAGAGATAAGGGAATTGACCGAGGCGTGGTTTAATGTGAGAAAAATTCTACATTTCTCTCGGGGTCCTCTTAGACCACCGGGCCCCATTGCTTCTGCCTCCATTTCGGCGGCCCTCTCACCTCACCATTTGAACTTATTTTTGATTAGGGCCCCCTTTTTCATATGGTCCCTTCAGGGTGGCGATCGCCACCCGGGCCAGTCCGGCCCTGGAAGCTCTTGGAGACTGTTAACGATTATCAATCAGTGATGGGAGTTTCGGTTTGCCGCCGAAATAAATGCTAATAGTATTTCACAATCTGTTCAAAAAAATTTTAGGGTTGATAATTTGGTTTTTGATTTTTTTTCCGAAAAAAAAAATTTCGGAATTTATCTCGGAGGGGGCCATGGCCCCCTCTCTGGGCCCGCCAATGTGGTTAGGTTTCTAAGCACGCTTCAACTGTCGTGATAATAACCACTACCTTATTTAAAATTAGATTAATTCGGTAATGCTTGTCGAGGGCGTTACTTGAACTCTCTAGATAAGCCCCGCCTACTAACCGGTCTGTCTATTGTTGTCTGTGCATTCATCAAAATAAGTTTTATAAGAAGAAGAAGATGAAGTGGCTCAATTCGGTTAGGGTGTTGGCATATTTGTCCTACCGAACCGCAAATTAATTAAATTAAAATGAAAATTGGAATTGTCCTTTGTTCGTTCTCTTTCTCTTATTTATTCTGTTAATATTTTCCAGCCTTGCTTGCCAGGATTTATCCTATGCTGCAATCTCTAAATTTAGTTAATCAGAATATCTGATTAGTTGAAGTTATGGAACATGGAATTTATTCGCTTTTGTTATGTCCTTTTGTTTATTTCTCTTCATATTGTATTTCTTATTTCGCTTGCAGATGTCCAGTGTTCTAATTATCTGATCTTGTAATGTCTCTTTTATGAATTTGAACTGAAAGTTCTATTAACAAACTTAATTGTGGGCTAAAATCGATTATTTTCTTTCATCGCTAGTTTTCTGTCATTGTTAATTTTGTTTTTTTCTGTCATTATATAAGTTTTAATGCCATTTCTCCCCTTTTAAAAGTTTAATACAATAGAAATAACAAAGTATGAAATATACTACATGAAACATGAAATGCACATGCCAATATAAAAGTATACTTGAACACTGACACTTGAATAAGAAAAAACAACAGTTAAAGGTCCGGTCTTTTCGGTGGATGGATTACTCGATCTGAACGAGTCATCGCTAGACCGGACGGCAAGGTAGCAGAATGTTAAGAAGTTTGGGACAGAGCACTGGAGAGAGATGGGGATAGCCTGCCGAGTCTCGCAACTGAAACGGGAAGGAGTAACAGCTCTGGGACTTGCAGCTGTAGGAGGGTAGTCTGGACAGCAATCCGACCAACAGGAGGTAGAACGGCTCTGGTTGGTCTGAGCACTTCCGTGTTACGTCTCTACACACTTAGCATATGGAATCAGTATATCTGATCCTCTCTTATAATTTATTTTTGGAGAATACATTTAAGTATCAAACAACAAATGTTAACGAGCAGGGACTGATAACGGTTTTTTAGAATAGAGTCAAAGGCAGGCCCGTGCTGGGTACCTTTAGAGGGCGGTGGACAAAGGGTGAAAGGGCGCCGCCTCTGTAATATTTATTAGTTAACATAAAAAATTAATTTTCTGCTGTGGCGTCTATAGAAATCTATTTCGGGAGGTGCCCAAATATCATCTAAAAAATGTAGATATTATCAGAAAGCCCAAAAGAGTATACTAGGAGAGAAGCCCCCAAGTTTTTTTAAGCCCCGTGTGCACATTTTATAGATAAAATAATGTAACTTTTCAATACATATTTGAATCTTGATATAACTTGAGTATAAGATGTGATAATAATAGCAGATGCAAAAGGAGGGGGGTCTGGGGGTTCTCCCCCAGAAAATTTTTGAAATTTGAGCTTAAAAACAGGGTTTTAACACGATTTAGTTACAGCTACAGTTCAAATGTCGGGGAGGGCCGAGACCCCCTTTATCCATCTTATATACGCCCCTGATTTTACAATCGAGACACCGAAAAGGACACTCACAAGAAGACAAGTTGGTATTTTTTATTATTTTACACTCCTATGATACATCACTAAATGGGTGTGACGAGCTCATAAGAGCACAAAGGTGGCTTTAAATTAAGACTTTTCTTGGGCGCCTCCAGGGTACACCCGTTTTTTTAAAAAACCAAGTGTATGTTGTTCAGAACGTCTAGCTAGACGAACACGGGAAAGTATAACATTAAGGGACCGAATCATTATAACGGATTCTATTTTGTCCGGCGTTTTACCGAAAAAAGGCCGATGATTCTTAAATAAAACTTATTTTTTTAATAATGGTTTAAAGGTAGTAATTTATTCTTAAAATATACATCGAGATGCATGTCATATCCGATTTTCATTAATATATCTTTATAATTTAGTAAGTTATTAGACTTATTAAAAAATATGTAGTATCGTTTAAAAAACCACTTTTTGCTATAAATCGAAAAATATTATTTAATTTTTTTATTTTACTTATGAGTAAAATAAAAAATAAACTTTTTCCAGTATTACGGGTTTCCTTATGATCATAACGCAATTCAGAATTTTTAAAAGCAGAATGGAGCCTATAGGGGAGAGGAGGGAGGAATGGGACAATTTTCACTAAATATTTTTTTATTCATTATCCCCTGCTTATTCATAGATGCAAATGGTTGGATAATAAACTTACATGTTTTAACTTAATTTTATAAAAATGTACAGTTCTTAAATGTTGTTTAATTTTATCACTTTTGATCATTCAAATTAACAAGAATTTTGTCCCATTCCTCCCTCATGGGTGGGAGGAGTGGGACATGAGTATGGGAGGAATGGGACACTTTTGAAAAGTAAAGAAAATTAGTAAAATGTAATAATGAGAAAGGGCCTAGTATTTTACCTACTATTCTTTTAACCTTTGCCCACATTGTTAAACAGCTTTCAATCTTATATCTATTATAGAATAATTTTTAGAAAATATTTAGTACACTTGAACTCTGTCCCATGGTGTTAAGAATCAATAATTGAATTACAATGTAGTACGTCAAGAAAAGAAAAGCATTTCAATTGAAGCAATAAAGATAGCTATCAGAAATTAATATTTTAAGATTTTGTTTACACTTTTGCAGATTTAAACAGACAAATTAAGTTTAAGCTGATTTTTGCAGATGATTTGCATGTCCCATTCCTCCCTCTTCAGAGAGTCCCATTCCTCCCTCCGCACATTGCTTTTAAAATATAACTTGTCACATAAACTATGCTGGTGTTAGGCTTTATGAAATTGCAGATTAGCATAAATTAAATCTTTTAGATTACAATGGCATTATATAATGTTTGTTCTACAAATTACATGAGAAATGAAATAAAACTCAAGATAGACTGGATATTAACTTTGGAAGTGGGAAAATCAAATTTTTACAACTATAAACAGAAACTTGCTGCTGGATAAACTAAATGAAGGAAATAACAAGAAGCTATAAGAAGGCCATCTAATGACCAAATTGGAAATAAAATAAACTGATTTATTTTTCCAGAATTTCAGCTGTCCCACTCCTCCCACTGTCCCATTCCTCCCTCCTCTCCCCTACTGGTCTGGAATATTTCCCAAATTTGAGTTCTCGGTTTGTTTACTTTTAAAGTTACATTTTAATGCTTTACATATTTAGAAAACTTATAAAAAATTATTCCAGGAATTGTAAACTATGAGGGAAATATATACATATATTGCGTTTGTAATTTAAGTTCAAAGAATATTCGTTTTACTTGAAATTTTTTTTCAAATATTGAGATAAATATTTAGATTTTAAAATGTTATAGTTAGACCTTTAGAAGGACAAAAATATGTATCGCATTCAGAGGTTGATGGATTAGTTCTATAATTATAGATTATTCAAGTTTATTACTGGATTTATTATGTATACGACCCCCTACTTAAATTTAGACCCTGAAAATGTTATAGATTGTGTGGATTCAGATTCACACCATGAATAACATATTGAAATTTCATGGTCCTAGCTCTATGGAAAGTCCCTTAATGTGTCTAATTACATGCACATCCGGTGTATTTTAATATTAAAAAAAATTCCAGTTTAAAAACTTGCCAACCGATTTTGATGAAATTTTAATTTTTTGTGCAACTCAAAGTGACGCTTTGAGCGTATTATCAAACTAATGTGGCGTGTGAAAATTGTTCGCCTTTTTTCTATATTGAATGGTTTTCAGTTTGTATACGATCCCCTATCTGTCCCCGGACCCTGAAAATTTTATAGACTAGATAAATTTACTGTTATCACATTATTAAAATTTCAAGTGTATACCTGAATTAGCCGATTGAATTTTGACACATGTAGGTACAACTCTGCAAACTCTGGGCGCCTCTGAAATTTTTTAAATATGCATGGGCGGGTTCATCAGACTCGCTCTATGGGGACGCCTTTTGCAGTTTTCTTTAAGTTGGTTACCTTTTTAATTTTTTTAATGAGCGCCTCTGAAATTTTCTAAATCAGTACCAGTACCGAGGGATTCCTTTAGACTCGTTCTCTAGGGGCGCCCTTAGTAATTTTGATTTAGTTTTTTTTATGTTTTCGTTACCAACTATGGTGGAGCCTTTTAAAATCTTTTTTAACCGCAAATGCCCTCTTTACAACAGAGTTCTTTTCTTACACATTAGCGGCGGGCAACGGCTCTGCCTCTATTCAGTAGTAGCCACGGTAGTAGCCTATATAGTCGCAACACTCAACTTGGCCGCTTAACAATATCGACGATAAGCCTCGTCGTAAAACTGGTCAGTTTCGGGGGTGTCAAAAATTTCCAAGCTGGAGGGCGCACCGGGATACGTCCCGGCGGCCCAGCACGGGCCTGGTCAAAGGGTTTATGATCTGTTTCAATGATCACAGATTTTCGATAAATATAATCATGAAATTTTTTACAACCATGGCGAAAAGCTATAGCTTTCTTTTCTTTCTGGGGATAACGCTGTTAAAATTGAGTTAAAGCTTTAGTGGAATAGGTACACTTATCAAGAGAGCCATAGGTCTTGGCACCATCAACTAAGTATACCAAACCATGAAAATAATAAGCTGTTAACAAACTGAATAGATATTATTTTAGCGAAATTGTTCGTTGCAATCCTTTTCATGTGGTTGAATCCTCATGAAAACATATAGGGATATCATTTTTGGCACTAAATATCCTGATTGGATCATGTGCCATCAAACCTCAATCATTCAACCAACATATAGGGATAAGAAAAAGTATTTCTATATGATCCTTCTCATAAGAACATCATCTTTAAGTACATGAGGTCCACTGTATAGAATATATTTACAGAATTTTTATTGTCTTTAAAGCAAGTCCCCGAGGTTTTTTATTAAAATTGAATGAAAAGAGTATATTTACTAATCTTGATCTCTTAAGGGAAACATCTCCAAAAACCCAGACATTTATCCTAGGGCTCACAACACCCAAATGAATAATTGGGTGATTGTAGAAGTGCAGAGGTGCCTACCTTCTAATCCGCGAGGGAATCTAAAATCGGGTTGTTGTAGTTACTCCACGCCGGTCTTGGTCTTCGGGCCTTACCTTGAATTCTTAGTGCTCCTCTACGACCAGTGAATGGAAACTGAGCATCTCGACCTTCCTCATCCTTGGGGAGAGGAATATGACGTGTTCCATATGTTATGTAACACACATCAGGCCAGGATCCTGGATTTCAAAATGCCATTGCACTATTCAGCAATAGTACTCTATGCCCTAATATGGGCCTTGTGCCATAAAAATCAAACCAACAAACAATCAGCAATAGTATGTCAATGTCAGCTATGCATGCTTTGATTAAATAGTTCTTGGGGACTGTTGCCTGGCCAAAGGTACGACGTTATCAGCCAGGGTTTTAATGGATAGCCACTGTCGTCCAACAGGTAATATCTAATATCTAACAACAGGTCTAATAATATCTTACCTAAAGTAATACCTTCAGCAGACCCCGATTCGAGCAAGTCCCAAAGGCCACACAAGTAATGGAGATGGTTTCCTTGTTAAGTAAGGGGTCACGTCAGCAATAGGAATATCTAGTGTTCCATATGTTCTGCAACACGCAACAGGCCAGGATAATTTTCCGGCTGGTAGCATATTTGCCCACCTGCTGGGATGGAGGCAATGAAACCTGGATTTCAAAATGCCATTGCACTGTTCAACAGTAGTACGTCAGCTATGGATGCTTCGATTAAATAGTAAATTTTGAATGCTTTAAATTCTTTGGATGTATAATAACAGATTCCCCAGACACGAGGTAGTTCACCATATCTATGTATGCAAGGTCTGGAAAGTGGTCCTTTTTGGTGGATATTTCCTCTTTCGGAACCGTATTTTTTGTAACAGGTTTTAGCATTTAGATATAAGGTGCTTAGTTGTTGGTTATACGCCTGCAAATATTTGAAGGCTTTTAATTCTTCGGATGTATATATTCATGAAATTGGTTATACCCATCACATCTAACAATATTTTAAAAACAGTTTTAAACCTGACGTATAGATTACGTCTGACAATGGCCGTTGGCCTGTTTTTATTTTAAAAATGGGCTCTAAGAAAGGTCTTTTTGTTTGGCGCAAAATGTCCTTCGTTGGGTCTTGCGTCATTAAAACCTAACCAACCAACCATACCATGTCTATATTTGCAAGATCCAGAAAGTGGTTCTTTTTGGTGGACAATTCCTCTTTCGGAACAGTGTATGGATCAATTCCATTAACCGTCTTTATTTTTCAACGTAACATTTAGCATCTAGATTTAAGGTGGTAAAATATTCAGAATACATCTTTAATCAACTTGTACGCAAATCGCTATATACTAACTCAATGGAAAAACCAATGCAGTATGTCTTCCAAGAAATTTTCTCCGTTACTGTTCGAACAAAAAATCCGCCGATTTGCAACTGCCCTATTATACCCTGGTCCCACACAGGGATTAATTTTTACTGAAAGTAATTTACAGGTTGTATATTAATATTAGATATTAATTAAAATTGAATGGTTTCAACTTCATATTCAACTCGGCATAACTCCCTTTTTTTTAGAAAATTCCCGATCATCAGCCCTCTTTAAAATCTCATCCTTTTATTTTGGACCGTCTTTTTCATGTCTGCATCACAATTTTGAGCTCGAGCTGAGCAGTACTTAAAACGGTTGCTATTTCATCTGTTGGGTTTGCATTTTCTATGGAGCTCTTCAGGATACAGGTTTCCTGGTTTGGTAAAATTTCCTCATTGGTCTTAGAATGGCTGTTGAAGGAGAGGTGATCAGATTAACATATCTGCTGTGAAATTAAAAAATATTTTTTTGGAATTAAAAACTTTTATTTTAAAAAGATGTTATATATAAACGAGAATTTTCTTTTTAAAAAACCTAGCCGTTTGTTTAGCCGTATTTTCTTTTCTGAAAGAATATTGAACTTGTTTAACCTTTACCCAAACCGAAGCCATTATTATGCAGTTGAAGAAGTTATGGTAATCCATAATACCAAGAATAGCTCTTGTGTCTACAAGAATATTGAGCATCAAAATGGATTTTAAGACTTCTATGATTTTGCCTAAGTGTGCTGCTATTGGTTTGACGCACTCCTCTTGGGCACTTAAGGCTATTAGCTATTCTTAAAATGTTATGATTTGTCTTGTTTGGCGCATAATGTCCAGATATGGATCTTGCCTCAGCAAACAATCAACCAACCTCTCGGCCACTCCATCATGTTTTACATGTAATGTAAAGAGCAACCAACGATAATTTTCAAAATTTCCCGTCTCTTCGGGCTACTACTAAAAACGTTATAAAGTGTTTGCACAATTCCAAAAAAAAGTCAGCTTCTTTACTGCGTTCAGCTGCAATTTTTTTCCCTATATAGGGCTAGGTGGGGTAAATGGAAACAAAATTCGTTACTTTAACTTCTCCTCATCACTGCCCCCAAGTAAACAATTTTTTTAAAAATATTTTTGCACACGTTTGTTATTTCAGACCTTATTTAACTTCCCAAAGAGTCAAAGTTAAAAATAGAGTTTTTTAAAGGCCTAGTTTTTTACATTCACAATTACCCCATAGATTCACAATTACCCCATAGGGTAGGGGGTAATTGGAAACGGCTAAATTTTTTCCCTGGGTCTGTCAAATGAATCCAAACCCTTAGCAACAATTAATATAACAACCTTCTTTTCCTCTTAAAGTTTGAGAACTCTAGCACCTTGTTCACAATTACCCCAATCAATGTTACTCTCGTTAATCCCTTTACGTTCTCATTTACGAGAACTGATGTAAAGCACACTTTTGTTCAATAAAAACTACAATTATGCACAACTTAATATTTATTAAGCAAGAAAACAGAAACTTAAAAATATTGTGCGAGTAAAAAAATTATTGGAAGACTAGAATGTTTTTGAAGAGAACAAATTAGACACTTCAAAAAATATATATATGATAGCATTATGTTTCTTTTACATTGACACAGCCATTAAAACTGTAGAATTCTTTTCTACCTTCTTTGATGCAGACTGGTGTGGGCAAAATAGCTTTTACTTGCTCAAAAATAACAGAAAATTTGTCGTTTTCAATCAATGCGAACTTTGATTTAAATTTATCAATACTTTTTAAGCCAGTTACCTCCAATTCATCATCTGTTACTTTATCCACCCTACAAGCGTAAAAAAAGTGCGTTTTCTTCCTAAGACCTCCTTTTATATCGACAAGAATGTACATGGATGGAGCTATTTGAGTTTCAGTTGGGTCCAAGTAGCTAACCTCTTCGAGTTCCTCGTTCAGCATATCTTCATCTAGATCATCATCGCTTAAGTTGTCACAGTTTATCCCTTTTTTAATATCTTCCTCTTCATCAGCTTCGTAGTTATTCGACTTCTGTGCTTTGCGTTTCTTACTAGGCCGGACTTTTATGACAGGGTCTTCAACTTTTTTGTTAGCTTTCCTCTTGGGTGTTTTTTTTTCTTCAGCTTCTTTGAGTCTTGTTAGCACGCTTTCCGAAGTTAAAACTTCTCCATAAGTATGGTGTTTTAGCCTAGTTCCTTGTTTTTTATTAGGTTGCTCAGATGAGGTTGATGCTGAAGTTTTTCTGGTGATGCTTTCAGAAAAGATGTCGATTAAATCAAAGGACTTTTTTTCAGAACTTCCACTTGCAACATTTAAATCCTCATTAATTTTCTTTAGGCTCAAATCTAAAACGTCAGAAGTGCTGCATTCATCAGTAGGAAATATTTCTCCAAAAAGAACGGGAATGCTACAAGGATTATCTTGTTCTTGAGGTTTGAGTAAAGAAGGGTTGTTGATTAACTCTTTTGTTTCCCTACTCTCATCTTTTCTTTGCCACTTCTTGAAATTCTCAATATCTTTAGGATCAAAAAGGTCTTTAGGAATTTTATCCTGATTCAAAGGGAAGAGTCCAGTAGATCTAAACCCACTTACAACGTTTTTGATTGAAATAGAACACCAAACTTTCCCTAGAAGCTCAGAAAACTGATCTTTCTTTAGTCGGCTTGAAGATATCCCCATTTGAGTCTTCCCATGATCAACTAGTGCTTTTTCCCAGTTTTGTTTCAAAGGTCCAAACACGGTTTTATCCAGAGGTTGGAGGCGGTCTGTTAGATGGCTTGGGAATTTTACTAACTGCACGTTATTTTCAATTGCCAGTTGAATCAATCTTATGCTCATATGACTGGCGTGGCCATCGTACAGCAATACTGCCGTTTCTTCCTCGAGTTTATTATCGCTACGAGTTTTTTCTACATGGGGGATGAACATGTTTAAAAACCAACTAAAAAATGTCGATTCCTCCATCCACCCATTAGATGTAGCGGCAAACATAGTTCCTGGGAACTGCTTCTCAGGCACCCAACGAGGTTGAACCGAGAGACCTTTAAATACTATTAAAGGAGGGAGGCAGTCACCATTTGCAGCGATGCAAGCAAGCACTGTGGTTGACTCTCTCCCTGATCCATCTGACACTCTAATAAGGGATTTACCTTTGGCCCCAATAGCTCTAAGCCGAGATGGATCAGAAGGAAAGCCACTCTCATCAGCGTTGAAAACTAAACAAGCTTCTCTCACAGAATATTCTTCAAACAAAGACTTCAAAGTTTGGAAAAAATCATAAACTATAAAAGGGTCTCTGGCTTGCTTTCTAGCCTTTTGCAAGAGCTCGGGTTTTTTTAGAGAAACTTTTGGGTTCCGTCGCATAAAAGCCTGGTACCAATCTTCACCAGGTTTTCCATCAACAAATCTTGTTATCATATTGTTAGCTTTGATGTATTCCTGGACAAGCTCTTTTAGCTCTACTTTATCGCAAGGATATCCCATTTCTGCCCTTGCTATTAAACACTGTACAAGTGTTTCTTCAACTTCTCTTGGTAATTCAGGAGCTCTTCCTGCTCCTAATGTAGAAATATCGGTTTTCCTACCTTTTATCCGATTAAAAATGACGCTTTGGGGGACTCCATACTTCATAGATGCAGCAATATAGGTCGATTTGTGATTGAGAATTTCATAGACAGCTGAGGTCACATCCTCCACGGTATAGGACGGTACAGGGGTCTTTCGCTTATAAGTTCGAGGCATCTTGGATCACTGAAACAATCAATACTTGCATAAGGACTTCATTGCCTAAGTAAAAACAATTCTATTAAACGCGTTTATTTACCAAATTCTATTCCTTTTTAGAAAATAAAAATTAAACTATTGCCAACCTAAAATAATCAGAAAATGAATAAATAAATATTAAAATTAATTAAAATAGTAGCTCTTTAAAATATCTCTGAAGACAGTTGGTGTTTTCTTATAAATTAAAAATTCCTTTTATGGAAGTTGGTTTAGAGGGAATAGTTCTTAAATTATTTCATAAAATTATTCAGATTCAATTATTTCAGATCACAATATATATTTTTTATAAAAATCTGTTCTAATTCCTAACAGTAAGATTGATACTCTATGAAATTAAATAAAAAGTCTAAAAAATTATTAATTCTAAATTTAAATCTTAAAAGACTATTTTACAAAGATGATAGTTACTTTATTTCAAGCAAAATGGGTCCAAAATTCTTAAAAAGTAGAAAAAAAGAAGTTTAAAAATCTGTTCACAATTACCCCTGATGTAAAAATCTCAGGGGTAATTGAGAACAGACGTACAAAAAAAAGTAAAAAGAGTATTAAGCAAAAATCAAAAGAAATTATATTAATATTACTCTAGACAAACAATTACAAACAATGAAAGACTCTTACCAGCGAAATCGGGAGGAACCAGCAGCTCTTGAATGAAGCTCTCGAACTTCGACAATCAGAAAAATTGGACACACTCTGTTATCGTTATCATAGAACTTTCTGCTGGAGATCAGAAAACGCGGTAATACATTCAACCCCTTCGTAAGGATAGTAACTTTCAAGTTTCATGCTATTTCGGGCCACCAAGCCCCTACACTAGTCATACTAGGGGTTGTTCTCAATTACCCCTTATTCCCATTTACCCCACCTAGCCCTACCCAGCCAAATAATGGATAATTAAATCTGACAGTTCATTGAGGAGACCCAGATTGAAATCTTCAGTGTGTGGAGGCTCTTCAGTATCATTAGTGATATCTCGATGTTTGTAGTTAAATTTATGACTTCAGTGGAAGGAAGAGTGGAAGCTACATTTGAAATTGTTAATTCCTCTAAGGGTAAACAGTTTCCAAAGCCACTACATTTTCATTGGTGCTTCACAAATAGCTTTTTGCAAGTCGCAATAAATTGCCGCGCAGTTTGGTTGTTACAACCTTCCTTATGGTTGAATTGAACCACTCTAGATGGTCTTGACTAACTTTATAGGCATTTTCTGGTACTCAAAGAACCCCTGTTCTTGCTCTCCTTTTAGCCTGAAACGTTAATCTTGTCTTGTTTGGCGCTATATGTTCTTATGAGGACCTAGCGCCATTAAAACCTAAACCACCACCACCATCTTGCTCTCCTTTAAACTTAAAATATAGGTTCTTGATTCTCTAATGCTGTCCTTACGTCATCCTTGTTTTCATCACAAATTGCCTTTTTCTAATTTCCATACTTTAGAGATCTTGTATTTAAAATATCAAATAACCTATTTAAATTTAACTGTAGCCTCTGAGTTTTCAAACTTTGGTAATTTTAAAATTTTATTACAAGAATCTATGGCATCGGCCACAGAATCAATACAGCCAGAGACACTTTAATTATCTGTCTTCAGCTTGTTGGCAAGATGTAGACCTTCGAAATCTTGCAATTTATGAAGAGATGTTACATACAGGGTGGTTCTAAATTCGTGGTACAAACTGGGTAGGGTAGGTAGAGGAGACCTAGACAAGCATATTTCGAATAGGAATGGGGGGGGGCGCAGTTACACTGTTAAAGAGCTAGGACCTAATGTAGTGCGAGAGCGTTACAAAAGGACGTTTTGCCAAGGCCCGTTTAACGAAAAAAAATCATAATGAAATGAAAAAATTTATTGCATGAGGTACAGCAGTAATTTTGCCACTAACACCATATATTTGATAGAAATTGGACCACTTGCTTAACCATGGGGATAGTTTTAAAACTCGCAATATTAATTTTTTAGCCAAAGAATGGAGTTCCTTTAAATTAGTGTAATGGTATTTAGAAAAATGATGATCGGGGAAGGAATTTTTCAATGATCAATGTATGATGATTGAAAATTCCTTCAACGATCATCATTTTTCTAAATACCATTAAGGGAACTCCATTCTTTGGCTAAAAGATTAATGCTGCGCGTTTTAAAACTCACCCCACGGTTTAGCAAGTGGTCCAATTTCTATCAAATTTATGGCGTAAGTAATACGGATACTGCTGTACCTCACGCAATACATTTTTTCATTTCATTATGTTTTTTTCGTAAAACGGGCCTTGGCAAAACGTCCTTTTGTAACGCTCGCGCACTACATTAGGTCCTAGCTCTTTAACGGTGCATCTGCGCCCCCTCTAGTTTTTCAAAATATGCTTGTCTAGGTCCCCTCTACCTACCCTACCCAGTTTGTACCACGAATTTAGGACCACCCTGTATATCCATTCAACAAAATTATTGTCTGCATCCACCATATTTTTTTCTCCCAATGTGTTCCACATGCATCTACACTAGCGGAAATAAAAATCCCAACACCAAGAAGGAAAAGAGATATCAAAGTCAAATTTATTTCTATGATTGCACATAGTATCAATGTGAGTTGAGTAAAAAATCAGCCTTCCTGGATATTAGGGGGCCGAGAAAAACAGGGAGGAGTGTTGTCTCCATAGGTGTCCATTACCGCCGTCACACGTCATGGTGTTGAGTGACAGGGGATCTAAATGACTTTTGAGGGATTGGGGGACCATGTTGCCTCCTCAGGTAGTCCAAATTCATATGGTGCACCAGCGGACGTTGCATACCGGGCTAGGTGATTTCTCCTCTTTCTCCGGACATGTTTTGTGAGCTTTGGTTCTTACGAACGGATAGGCCAAGGTAAAAATGCAAAATAGGGGGTTAAGAAGAAAGCTTGGACATTGCATGAAACATGTGTTTGTGTATTTTTCTCTTGAAATTTGTCCCCAGGACAGGTCTGAAGGTAAGGATGGACAACCGTTTAAAAAACCTCAATGAAGCAGCTCTGGTTGGCCAAAGTACCGGTAGATCATACTGAGGACAAGTGGCAGTAAGATGGATGTCGTTTGCAGTACTGGGGATTGTCCGTTTTGTCAGCATAGCTTCTTACGTCTTTGCCGATAAACAAGGGGCTGAAAATGGGCCTTTCTGTTTCCAATAGTGCACGAAATAAGGAAATGAAAATCCCAATTTCATGACATTGTGTTTATGAGAGAATCCTGCTTCGGTTTGGAGCACCACGACGGTTGGGTATGAGTTTAAAGAGACAATGGAGAAAGCGCACTCAGCTGATGATTTTCTAATCATCAGCTGAGTGCGTGATGCAGGGTAACGGAGTGGGGATGCATTGGATTCCATTTCTGCAACTCCTGGGTATGATTCCCCAGTACTTTTTCCAACCAGAGCTGCGTCATTGAGGTTTTGGAGCCGGTAGACCGTCTTTACCTTCAGACCTGTCCTGGGGAAAAATTTAAAGAGAAACATGCACAACCATATGTTGTATGCAATGTCCAAGCTTTCTTCTTAACCCCCTAGGTTGCATTTTTACCCCGTCTTTCCCGTTCTCTAGAACCAACACCCACAAAACAAGTCCGGTCAATGAGGAGAAATCACCAAGCCCGGTATGCAACGTCCGCTGGTGCACCATATGAATATGGACTACCTGAGGAGGCAACATGGTCCTCCAATACCTCAAAAGTCATTTAGAGCCCCTGTCACTCAATGCCATGACGTGTGACAGCGGTAATGGACATCTATGGAGACAACACTCCTCCCTAGTTTTCTCGGCCTCCTAACATCCAGGAAGGCTGATTTTTTAATCAATTCATATTGATACTATGTAGAATCATAGACATAAATTTCACTTTGATATCTCCTTTCCTTCTTGGTGTTGGGATTTTTATTTCCGCTAGTGTATATTAGGAGCGCGATATTATGAGATACATGAACATGAATACAAATATTTCTACTATGTTCCGTACAAGTTTTAACATGTGACATGGATCTGGAAACACAGCTATCTTTTTAGTTTCATCGTTTGGATCGTTTTGATTTATCCCATGTAACAAAAATAAACTCTGTTCTACTAAGTTGGCTTTTTGGCTAGAATTAAGGGAATTTACAAAAAATATCCGATGGGTAATTTAAAGTCATCATTATTAGAAACTACTAAAAAAACTAGCACCATACTAGCAGCAGGTTGGTTTCCTTCAGTATTTTGCTTCCCCCCATACTGATATCATCCATAATGTTTTTCCGTCGAATTCAACTTGCTTTTTAATTGACATTTCATCAATCATAAGAGAAAATACTAGGGGTTTAGAGACATTTTTATCTAGTAATCCTTAAATCTAGGGAGTTGATGTTAAAGACGAATGATTTTAATTGAGAAAAGCACGAATAACGACAAATTAGTTGGAAACTAGGAGTTTGCAACTAAATTGGCAGAAGTGCAAATCGCAGTTAAAAACATATAAATAAACAATTATATTTGGGAGTTGAAATTGTATTCGTTAAATTTTTCTAATCGCACGGTTAGCGGTTACACCTAGTAAAGGGCTCGTATGCCCCTTGTCAGTGCGTATGCGGATTTTTCGAAATGGCTCCATCCGAGAAAGGCTGTTACCAGTTGTACGTTAATAGTAAATTTGTTCTTTCCATTCATAAAAGAAAACCAATCGGGCTGCGAAGGTCTACATATCTCAACGTGGGTGCAGTCGATGACTCCCACTCTGTCCGGAAATCCTCCCCTCGAGAAGAATGTTGACTTCAATCTGCCAAGCTCCCGATGGTGACTGGTTGGGAACTTGATGAAGTCCTTAGCCCGATCCACCAAGGAATTGACAAATTTGCTGAGGTTGCGGGATATAGTTGATTGGGACATCAACACGAAGTGTTCGTCCACAATCACTGCCTGGAAAGATCCGGATCCCAGTAGTAACCTCAAAGATGATATCACCTGAAAAATTTTAAATACTGCAGTAAACAAATACACTAATGTTACACATAAGCATTACTTATAAATAGGTATTGAACACAATTAGTGTATCTTAATGTAGTTAAGATTTCTAAGCTTCAACAATCTATTGAATATCAAACTGTTTTCAGAAATTTAGATGAAATTGAATGGATTTAATTTGAAAAGGTAAAATGTTATAGGAAGATACAAGATTTTAATAATTACCTGTAGTTCCACGGAGTATCCATTTGTCCCATCCTTAAAATCGTCCTCCAATAGGTCGCATTACCACAAATAAGTTACATGATCTATATCTTTTTATAAATTCGGTCTCGGTGAGATCGAGAGGATTCGCGCGATCACCAAGGTATCGTGGAACTCTCCGTTCATTCAAAATAACTAACCAGGTAGCCATAATTGAAATTTTAAAAATAATGAAAGAAAATCAAAAGAAATAAGAAGCGATCGAAATGTAAACTTAGTGGAGACAGAAATGGAGTCGCGTGAGGTACGGCCTCAGTAGATACCAGTGTTATCTAGAACTTGGCTATTGCTATAGTCTGTTCACTCAGAACTGGCGCCTGAAGCAGGATCAAAAACGCCTAATAACGCTCATCACACAACTTCAGGGACCGATTTTTTACAGTATTTTAACTACGTCTGTTTCGGCTGCCTTGTTATTGCACAAAAAAAATTTTTCGATGATAATTACAGTAGTAACTGCTTCAAATACATTACGTCTCAGGCGCCAATTCTAAATGAACAGAGTATAGCCACAGTTGTTTCCAGGATAGTACGCAAGTAGGAGTTATCGAATATGGTACTATCATGGGTTCCTCTGGCCAGCGAGCAACTGTTTCCAATCCTTAACTTGTCGTCACTCGGAGTCTGAATGTTGAGTGAGAATACTCCTTTCCGGTTTCGAAATAGCTCTCCATGGGACCTTCCTGGATTTCGGATAGGCACATGGGTGTAGTCTAAGGTCTCAATCACTCCAGGAAATCTACTGTATGCGTAAAATCTATGGCCAAAAGGTGTATATTAATGAGTAAGTAGAAGTTTCCAGTAATGATCCATCCATGGTTTGGCACCGGCTGGTAAATAAGTACTTTTAAAAATGGTGGTCAAATAGGAGAGATAAACAATGCTTCGAAACAGCGCTTCTAACTGTTGACATTTCTGCTTCTTTTTAGAACCCCTCATCGTTTTGACACAGCCAAATCCTGCTACAATATAATGTGCATAACAGGGGGGGGATTCACAATAAAACATGTCTTTTATAATAATTGGAGATTTTTTGACGTTTTCTTTTTGCTGAAGGCTGAATTTTTTTGCTAATCATTCTGGCAGCAGAAAGTGACGGTAAAAAAATAATTTTTCGGTAGTACTTCACCGTCCCATTCAGAACTAGGGAAAATTCTTTCAATGTGCACTCCACTTTTTGTCCACAAATAACGAAATCGCAATAATTAAGCTCGGTGGCAAGCATACGAGTCTGAACCTGGAAATGGTACTTGTGAATGAGTTGGAGCTTTTTGGTGTCTGAATCTAGAAAGTTTGCCCTTTGCCAATTCCTGAGGCAATTAAGGAGGTCCAGGACACATCACAAAAAATTTCAAAATTTTAAACTTAAAAATAAAAGAATTTTTCTGAAGATAAAACATCGGTTTTATTGTAAAAATCACTACTCAAAACTTTTCAGAAAAATTTTAAATTCAATTTTTGTCAAAAAAAGAGGGGTAGTTTAAAATTGATATAACTCAAAATATTATTAATCAATTTTCAAAATTTTTTAACTAAATCAAACAGAAACATATTATCTTTATTTAAGATTCAGCATTTTAAGAAATATCGACAATTTGGAAAAATATAAACAATTGAGTAAAAAATTCTTGAAATTTTTACGTTACCTTTTTTTAAAAATTCATATTTTAAAAACTAAAAAAAATTTTTTTTAATTTGCTGAATCACAATTAAAGTAAAATGTGGGAATATCATGTGTTTCAAATTTCAACTCAATCTTGAACGGTTCTTGACTTATATCAATTTAAAGATGAGAAATGGTGAAAAAACGCATCATAGAGAAAAACGGATTTGAATGCAGAACATATAATGCTAGACTACCAAAGCAGCCGGCGACAAAGGATTGTATCTCCGGTTCTATTTAGATTTTTGTTACCAATAACTTGTGTGTTTAAGGAAAAATATCCTTTCCCGTTTCGGAAAACCTCAGCTTGTAACTTTGTTGTCAGCCGGCAACAAAGGATTGTATCTCCGGTTCTATTTGATAGAAACATAATAAAAGCATCATTTTAAGCAGGAAAAGACTAGTTTACATTTTAAAAGCAAAAATTTTTTTGAAAATCTGACGATTTTTGTGTCCCGGACCCCCTTAAGGCATTTAATCTCCAGACAACTTCTCCCGCAACACAGGCAATCCTAATTCCATCTGGGATTGCACCAACATGGGGAATTTTACTACTGACAAATAGGCCAGCACTACTTTCGTTAAGGTTTAATTTTATCTGAATGCCCACGGTTTCGACAAGTGAGGCAGGGGAGATTTGGCATGGCATATCCATCGTTATCAGACATTCTAGGGGACGAATCCCATAAAAATATTTTTTCCTTTCTGTATGATATTAATTTAATTAAACGTATCTAAATTTGAATGAAATATATTAATCTTGTGTTTGGCGCGGAATGGCCAAATATGGCTCTTGCGCCATAAAACCCCTCCAACCAACCTGGAACGTATGTGGCTTTCATTGTATAGTTGTTCTCTCATTTTATGATTCACAATAGGAGTTGGCATGTAGTTAGAGGAAGCGTAGCCAGTCTCCCAGCGAAACAAAATCTCCATATCGTCCATCTTCAAACAATGCCCTTCGATAACATGCATTAAAGATCGTCGAGTCATGAGCACTGCCAAGCCACCTGGCAACAATATCTAAAATTTTTAGATTTTTGTTACCAATAACTTGTGTGTTTAAGGAAAAGTATCCTTTCCCGTTTCGGAAAAGCCCTAGCTTTGGCGGGATTGTAAAATAGGAACTAATGTTGCTCGACTCAACTGAAAACAGAACTCGACAAACATAATGAAATTGAAGGAGGCATTGAAAACCATCCCTCCAACATCAGCAGCTGAGAGAACTTTCTCGGCCGCTGGTCTCTTCGTCACGAAACTCAGAACGAGGTTAAGTAACAAAAGCTTGGATTGTTTGTTTTTTGAAAGCTTTTTTATAAAATCAATAAGAAAATTAATTTTGTATGGTAATATTACAAGAAAATAAAAATTTTGTTCCATCTTTTTACCTAGCATTATTAATTTATGGACTTAAAATTCATATTTACGTTTGCCGAGAAAAATATTAATACTTCAAATTTTATTAACTAATAGTAATATACGTTCAAAAGTTACCTATTCAAAGTATACATTTTGTAATTCTACGATTTACTATTCGACATATTTAGCAATAGTAAGCGATCAAAACTTAAGTCTTAGTAAAACAAATAGTCGAAAGTTTTTATAAAATCAGACATGAATTAGAAATTGAAAAATCCACATAAAAGCCACGCAGATCGGTAAAAACAGATAAATAATGTTGATGATGTTGAGTTGTCGTTGCTTACCGTTGTCAATCGAGATAACTCCCTTTAAAACAATTACAAATAACATAAATTTTTTGATTATTATTATGACAAAAAACTTGTAGAAGAACCCTTCAAAACATATTTATTTTACGATTTTTATTACTTTACATAGTAAAAAATTCATATTTTTCTCTTTAAGAGTGTTCTAGAGAATAATACAAAATCGAGACGTTTCAATTCTTTTTCAGAATAAATATTTACCTAATATTCATATTAATTCACAATAGATATCATTGATATCTAATCGTGTTTTGAAATAAAGTCGAACCTCAAGTAATTAATAGTACAATTCTTTAACTGCATTACGTCCTTCAAATTCTGGAGGTTCGCGGAAACTCGTCCATCCAGCTTTGTGCTCAATTCCATCTGTCGGTGAAACAGAGTAGATGAATTCTGTAGTCCACAGGTAGATCTCTTTAATGATCCTTATTGTATCCTCGTGTGCCTCTCTACAGTGCACAGTAGGGTGGATACTCTACCTTATCTACTCTTGGAATAAAGTAAGGAGCATCAGTCTCCAGCAGAAGCCGAGGCAATGAGATTTTCTCTGCCACCTCTCGGACATCTTTCGCATTTTCAAATGTAACAACGTTGGTAATACCGATCAGGAGGTTCGGAAACTCGTCCATCCAGCGTTGTGCTCAATTCCATCTGTCGGTGAAACAGTGTAGATGAATTCTGTAGTCCACAGGTAGATCTCTAATGATCCTTATTGTATCCTCGTGTGCCTCTCTACAGTGCACAGTAGGGTGGATACTCTACCTTATCTACTCTTGGAATAAAGTAAGGAGCATCAGTCTCCAGCAGCAGCCGAGGCAATGAGATTTTCTCTGCCACCTCTCGGACATCTTTTGCATTTTCAAATGTAACAACGTTGGTAATACCGATCAGGAGGTTCGGAAACTCGTCCATCCAGCGTTGTGCTTAATTCCATCTGTCGGTGAAACAGTGTAGATGAATTCTGTAGTCCACAGGTAGATCTCTTTAATGATCCTTATTGTATCCTCGTGTGCCTCTCTACAGTGCACAGTAGGGTGGATACTCTACCTTATCTACTCTTGGAATAAAGTAAGGAGCATCAGTCTCCAGCAGCAGCCGAGGCAATGAGATTTTCTCTGCCACCTCTCGGACATCTTTTGCATTTTCAAATGTAACAACGTTGGTAATACCGATCAGGAGGTTCGGAAACTCGTCCATCCAGCGTTGTGCTCAATTCCATCTGTCGGTGAAACAGTGTAGATGAATTCTGTAGTCCACAGGTAGATCTCTTTAATGATCCTTATTGTATCCTCGTGTGCCTCTCTACAGTGCACAGTAGGGTGGATACTCTACCTTATCTACTCTTGGAATAAAGTAAGGAGCATCAGTCTCCAGCAGCAGCCGAGGCAATGAGATATTTTCTGCCACCTCTCGGACATCTTTGGCATTTTCAAATGTAACAACGTTGGTAATGCCGATTAGGAGGTTCGGAAACTCGTCCATCCAGTGTTGGGCTCAATTTCATCTGTCGGTGAAACAGTGTAGATGAATTCTGTAGTCCACAGCTAGATCTCTTTAATGATCCTTATTGTATCCTCGTGTGCCTCTCTACAGTGCACAGCAATGGTTTAAAACCTTCCATATCTACATGTCATACAGATTTGCACTTGATGACTTTACAGAAAATATAGAATGGCACTGATTTAAAATACTGTGGCGAGGAAGTAAGACGTGTTTAGGTACAACTTTTGTCTAAGGAAGGACAATACTTGGTTACTTGGCATCAGCCTCTAAAATTAAAGCCCTGGATGGAGCTAGCGCTACGCTTCTCGCTCAAGTAGCGACACGCTCTATCGTCCGCCATTTTGAGGACAACTGCTACGTTCTCCCGTTGCTCGCTACGAGAAAACGGAGTTCCGCTAGTGGAAATTTAGGCATCAGAAAAAAGGAGAAAATAAAAATTGTGACTGATGGTTTTCCATGCACATCTCAGCTTTATTTACAATTTTTAAGCTCATAAAAAAGCTATTTTTGACTCCTCGGGTCGGGTTAAAAATTTAACGTTTTGGGGCCAGGATCAGCAAAAAAGAACGAAATATCACCTTTTCTAGAACATTTGGAGCATTTATTAAAATAAAAAATATATATAAATCTCAACCCATAATAGAAATCAAATTAATTTTTATTTTATAAAATTAAGGGAAAGACAGAATATATAAATCAAATCCATTTAGATATTTTTCCAATTCTTTCAACGGGATAAATTGAAGTAATGAATAATAAAAATATATATTTTTTCTTTTTTAATACAATATTAGTGATAAGTTTTTAAATTATTGAGTCGGAAAATTAATAATCTATTAGCATATTATTAAAAATTAATCCTTTTTATAGATCTTAATATATTAGTTAATACTAGTTTTAAGGGGTTTAATAATTGTTTCCAACCAAGACAAAAGGATTTCCTTACAGTTAGTTTGACAAATGGTTTAAAAAAGAAACTCCAAGTACTTAATTATCAAGTACTTAATTATTTTGTTAATGAAAGACTTCGAGAGAAACGTAATAAGGCTTCCTCTTCCTTGAGAAGTACAGGGTCTTTCCTTTCTCTCTTTTTAATAAAGTTGTCAAATCTCTACCCTTACAGATTTGAATGTAGGATTTAACGGCAGTCGTGAACTTTAGATTCACTGTGGTATTACATCAAAATTAGAGCACTCGGGCATAACCCATCTGTTAGGGAATGAGGGGATTCCTGGTCTAAGAAGATCGAATATCAGTGTGACTCAGTAGGAAAAGGATACATAAAAGGACTCCCGTGCTACTCTCGCTCCTGACCTGGCGACCTGTAAATATGAGATCCAAGGGACGAAGTAGATATAATGGTTGAATTTAATTTATTTGATGCGAATTATTGATGGTTCCTGTTTCGAATGGCTAAGAATAGAGATTATTCTATTAGAATTAAAATGACGAGTGTCGCGTGTTTACAACCGGTTCAGACTTGTTGGTGTAGTCGTAGTTAAAGTTTTTTTCTCAATCCAAGCCGTCAATGGATCTCTCCTAGCTGGAGCCAGGGGGCGCTCTGGAAACCGGGGGACGCTCTTCAACACCATCTTCATGTTTTTATTTGATTTTAGTTTACACATTCATTATACATCATTCTTAAATAAAATTGCTGTCGAACACGCGTTGGGGTGCGGATAAGACGTCGCTGTTACGCTTGTATCGCGCTCTTGTCCGCTCCAAAATAGACTAAGGTTCGCTTGTGTATGGATCAGCGTGCCCTTCCTTGTTGCGGTCACTAAACACAGTCCACCATCAGGGTCTCCGAATTTGCCTCGGGGCATTTCGTACATCGCCCATTGCATCGTTATATGCTGAGGCAAATGTGCCCTCGTTAGATTCGCGTCGCAAGTACCTTTCATTATCTCACTTCATTAAAATCAGGTCGCTCCGCCATAACTCATCCTTCACTTATTTATTTAATTTTAACTTGCACAGACTCATTATTCATCGCTCCATCCGGTCTTATACTCCACCCTTTCAGTTTAGAATGAGGAACCTCATGAGGGAAATGGACATATCGCTTGGTCGGATTGCCCAATCCACCATAGCGCCATTCCCTCCTTGGGAGTGGATAATGCCTGAAGTAGACTTATCTTTAACTGTTCATCAAAAAACCTGCACACCGGAGTCGGTGTATCGGGCTGTATTTCAAGAACATCGAGAGTGCTTCCAAGACTTTATTCCGATCTTCACGGACGGATCCAAGTCGGACACCCACGTTGGGGCGGCTGCTGTTTGTCTCCAAGCTTCCGTCCACGATGCCTTGCCCATCTATGCATCAACGTATACAGCCGAACTCCATGCCATAAGGATGGCTCTAGAATATCTGGAACTTTCCCATCACATAAAATTCATTATTTACTCTGACTCACTATCAGCCCTACAGTCATTAGCTTCTTATGAAGTTTCCGTTCATCCCATCCTCATTGACATTCTTTTAAAACTTGTTTATTTAAACAGACGTGGGTATGAAGTTCGCTTTTGTTGGGTCCCTGGCCACGCCGGAATTGCTGGTAATGAAGAAGCAGACGTGCTAGCACGTACTGCGACTGGTGACCGCAATCGTTTTCCAGTCCCTTTCTCTGACCTTAAAGCATTTTTCCGGCGGAAGCTTCGTTCCGAGTGGCAGGCCAGCTGGGATACCCAGCTGGGGAACAAGCTTCATTCGGTAATGCCGCTGTTAACTCCTCACCGTGTTCTTCCACTGAGCCGTCGGGAGGAAGTTCTAATCAGTCGGCTTCGAATGGGGCATACGCGGTTTACCCACCGTCATCTGCTAATGGGGGAGCAGGCTCCTATTTGCAATTTCTGTCAAGTTCCTTTTACAATTCGTCATATCATTTGTGAGTGTCCACGTTTTAATATTCAAAGGTTCCGTGTTTTTAAACGTACAAGTTTTAATATGTCTGATGTTTTACACCATAACGCTGATTTTAAACTAGTTCTTGATTTTATTCACATCATCGGTTTTACCCATCATGTATGACATTTTAACAAATTCGTTTCATATTTTACACTGTTTGGATTTTAACTTGCATTTTTAGGTTTTTATCCGAGATGTATAGATTACATCAAACAAGAGCTTATCGCTCGCTGAATTTTTAATACTTGAATTGTTTTTCTGGTCTTGTTTGGCGTAGAATGTCCTATTTGGGATCTTGCGCCATAAAACCCCAAACAACCAACCATTATACATCATTCATCATACACCTCCCTTCCATTTTAGGATGCGGGAGATTTTGAAGGAGATGAATGTGACGCTTGGTTTGGTTGCCCACACTCAAAAAACAGTTCTGCTCTCACCATCAGAAATCAGTTTCTCCCCAACTAAATGCTCCAAGTTTTAAATCAGAGACCCTGCAAACGTTTTAACATTGCTAAGTGTTGCACATATGACTGGAAATGAAATTGAACTGTCAATTGTGATGCATGTGTCCAACTGTCAGAATATTTAACTTCATAGACTCCCAAGTGCAATCATAGCCAGGGCATTCAAGTTTTTCACATATTAAACAAATCTTTCCAGAGGAACTTATATCCTTCATGATACCAAAGGAAGGTATTACTCCCTCATAGCAGAGGTCAAGGATGGCTCGCATAGCTTGTCGGTATGTTATACCTTTGTAGGTTGCCCATTTAACAAAGGAGCAAGGTTCACATTTATAGATTTCGGGTAATGAACTGGAAAACTTCTCGTATGCTTCAGCTGGGTTTATGTTTTTGAATATTTCTGCCCGTCCTGTAATAATTTCACTCTTAAGTCCCTCACCTGCTAAAAATTGCAGCACATATTTAATTGCTGCTTAAGCGCAAAAGTATGGGTGTCATTTTTCTGGAATTAAGGGCCATGGCACTCTCTTTAATTTCCTCGTGCTTCCCTTCATTTCGTATCATGCCAAATATGGCATTGGTCCAGATTGGGTAATTATGTTTCGATAGTGGACTACTAGATGCATTTTATATATTTCACAGTACCAGAGTGATTACTAAGAGGATCCGAACACACATTCTGATTTCTTTCAAAATATTTTAAAAAATAACAGAAATGGTGAGAACTAATAGTGTCTCTTATACTCATGATTTGAGCGTAAATTTAGAATATTTATTTCTTTTTCTGTCAGTTTCTCAAAAATAACATAAATATCCTTGTTATTTGTTAATGCTGTACTTTCACAGCAAGAGTTCAAAAAAATACCAACAGAACACAAAATATTAGGTAGAACCTCCTGCTCACCCTTGACACTTCCTTAGACACCCTGGAGCCGCCACAACATTCTAGAGCTCCAGGGTACATCATTCTCGAGATTCTGTACAGGCCACCTTAGATGTCTAGTTTTTGAAGGTAGCGAAAGAAGATGTCCATGTCCCAAATGCGACGTCACCCCCTTTTCCCCTTATCATATTCTACTATATCTGGGGCTGATCCTCTGCTGCTTTTGGACTTCCTGGGCAATTTTTGCATCATGGATCTGGTCTAGTTTAACTGGGATTAATCCTAATCCCACCACTACCACTATTGAACTTTTTTTAATGAAACCATGAGTAAAAATTACCTTCGAACAATCCTAAATTTGGCTTGCATAAACCCATCACTTTTGACAACTATCAACACATTCTCTTTAGTGTCTGCTGTACTGTCATACTGCTGTAACTTGGGCAATGAATCATTGCTTTGTTCAAGAAAACAGGTTTATGTAATAATACTCGCGTCTTTGTTTCACCTCTTCAGGTTCCACTGGAAGGATTTGGAGCAGCTCTTCTCAATTGGGAGATGCCGCAGCCTTGACTGTTTCAGAGGATTCAAGAACAGTTAACATACAGTTTATCTTTGTCTCCAGCCTCATAATGCCAGCATTAGTATCCTTTTGCTGCTGCAGAATCCTAAATTTGGCCTGCATAAACCTATCACTTATATCTCTCAACACATTATCTTTAGTGTCTTTAAAGGTCACCAAGCAAACTTTGAAAAGAAAGAAACGCAAAGAAATTCAAAAAGTTACCTTTATTGATCTTGTACATGGTGGTCCTCTCAAATGCCACTTTTTGCATCCCTATTTTATTCCTCCCAGTGAGAGAATACCGCAGTGCTGCCTCATCGGTATATACTTTCCGCAGGCAATTTGCAGCCAGCCCCCTGCAGTCTTTACCGTGGCAGGACAGCATCAATTCTTTCTATAAAACAATGTATACTCCAAGACAGACTAAATGCATATAGTCCAAAGGGAAACTAAGGCGTTTGCCATCTTAAATTGACTGTCTTGAGTCTGGCGGGATGTCCTAATATTGGCCATGCGCCATAAAACGCCAACCAACCAAGGGGAAACTAGACACAAAGTTCTGTCCTGGAATGGAAGAGAGGCAGCAATCTGTGACATATGTCTTCATCCTCTTTCCGAAGAATGGAATCTTGTGTTCTTTTTGGGGCATCACAATCGGGGAAAATAACTTGTCGGCCAGTCCAAACCCCAGGTTGAATGCATTTGGTGCAGGAACTGTAGCCAGTGTGACCCTTAACTCCTAACACTAAGAATTTGGTAGGAGCATCACACGCAAATCCTTTAACCCCGATGGTTATTGCATTCCCTTTAAAAATTAAACTATTTTTCATAAAGTGCTTGGCTTCAGCAATAAATTCCTTGAGGTACAGGAAACAGTTGCATTGTTTTCCTGTACCACAGTAAATTCCAATGGGAAAAACAATCGATTTTAACTCAAGGACATTAGTCACCTTGCCTAAAATAGGCCATAGCTGAACAGAGCTACTTTTAAAGAGAGGAAGGCCATCTATATTCATTATCTGAATATTTCTAGTACTTTCTTTTGTGATTACCAATACTCTTAAAAGGTTTCTTTGAATTCCAATGTGTGAATATTCTCCTGGCTCCACTGGAGTTGTTGGAATGGAGGTAGGAGTTCCTTTCAAAGTAAGACATTCAAAAACTCTTTGCAGTTCTATTCTTTCATTATGGTTCCTCTGTCTCTGGGCCAACAGCGCTGCTCTGTGCTCCCTGAACCACAGAGGTTCCTCTTCAGGAAGGCGTTTCCCCCCTCCTTGGGCCTTGGCTGGTCCCTGAATCTACAGTTTCAGCCTCTTGCCCAGCTTACAGTGCTGCAATCTCTTTGGGATGTGAATAACCCTGCAGGGACGATGCCCCTGACACCGGGTTAATATCAGGACTGTCCTGCAAAATCTCATCCAGCTCCTCTTAGTAAGGGCTTGTTTTTCTTGCATTGCCAGACTGTTTGTTATTGTCTTTAGCTTTTTTTATGAGTTGACCAATGCCTTAATTTTGTTTTCCACTTGAGCCCCTGATAGTGAGTACCCGTGCTCAGTAAACGCTTCTACAATCTCTCCCCACACCATTTTTTATGTGGGGATTGTAGAGGTCCGATCTCCTCTCCATACTGAGATAACAAGAGTGGTAGGCTTCTCATGCCACGTGAATGAGGGTGTGACCTAATTTGTGATTTATACGATTAAATGCATCTGAAAACTATGAATAATATAAAAATAATTAAATATTAATTTAAATTTTCATATTATTGAAGAATTTATGCATAAAAATCGCAACAGCCTTTCTGCAAAACATCATATCTCAAATTTATATGAAGATATTTTTGTTTTGTAAACTTTATTATCCTGTTAATTTGTTCTAGGACAGATAAAGACTGAATGTAAACAGATTTGGAATCAAATATAGATGGCAAACTGTGCAAATTAGGATAAAATTGAAAAACTACGTTTCATTTGCACATAATTTATTAAAAGATGTTTAAATCAGACATGTTTCGAGGGTATATTGAACCCTCTTCGTCAGTGAAATGACGATGTAAGAAAAAATGTATTGGGAATATCTTGAAATTAAAAATTTTGATGCCATTCCAGCCACTTTTAATGAAACTGTTACAGTATGCATTCCACAGAGAATTCTTGGACTTATAAATTATGTGCCCTCATTAAAAAGTGACTAGTTTTTTAATTAGATATGAAAACTACACTTTGTGCAATCTTTATTAATACAAGAATTAGTTACTGTTGCCTTTATGACACAAGTTTTCTAAATGGATAATTAAAAAGAAACTAAAGAAATTTAACTATATTAATTTTAATTAAAAAGAAATGGCGGATAAAGCCATCACCCCCAACTACAGTGCTATGAGTAGGGTGGGTTGGGGTAATATGGGTCAATTTCAAGGTACCTTCACATTCTAAGTTTTATTTCATCAAAACTATTACTTTTTAATGATTTCTTTCAATTGGATCTTGACATTATAATCCTTCAGAACATTTTCATCTAATTTTATCATATATTTTTTAGTTATAAGTTGGTTAAACTTAGCATCAAAAGTAATGACCTATTTTACCCCAATGTGGGGTAAAATAGGTCTCATTGCAAAAAGATGTCAAAAATATATTTATTACTAAATATACATGAAAATAAGAAAAAAGGCAATCGGCTAAGCCGTTTTCATCTAAAAAAATTTGTTTTAAGTTGCACTTTAATGAAATTGTAAAAGTCCGGAGTTAATTAACATTGTTCAAATTTAGCATTTAAAATACTTCGTTTGGGTAAAAAAATAAACTTGTATGACAGTTCAATGTATATTTGAAGGAAATAAGTTAAAAACATTGTTTTTACTTAATACAAAAGGCCTCTTTACTATGACCCATTTTACCCCAAGCCCAAAATATCGTTATAAAAGATAAAATATTTTATATTTTTCTAAACTGATTGGCTTGAAATGTCTCTCAGACTTTCTTTTATGGAAATATATTACAAAAGTCTGCTGTAATTTATTACAATATATAGATATTTTGGAAGTTAGTAAACCCTGTTTTTTCGATGACATCATTTACGGTTCAAATTAAATATTTTTTCAGTCCTCAAAATCATAAATATTAATTTTTGACAGTCGAAAAATGTTGCCAACAGGTAAAAGATTATAATACAAAAAAATGAGCGAAAATTATTCAATTTAAATTTGATTTATATCGAGTTAATTAAAACTGACCCATTTTTCCCCAAGACCCACTTTACCCCAACCCACCCTATCTGATCTAATTTCAATCCACGTTTTTACTCTTAGCATTCACGCTGCTGTAATTTTTTGTTCTTTAGTTTTAAATTTTTAGTAGTTGGATCTTTTCGCCACTGATCATCTTTCGCTCTCCGAACAAGAGAGTGAAACGTCTGGAAAGAAATTCGAACAAACACAACCATTCAACCCGGAAAATGGAATAAATAGTTACTCCTCAGGCCGTGGAAGTTTTCATCAATTTATAAAAAGAAACTTTAATTATCTTCATCAATTACTCTTTACACTGACACAACTAGTGTGCGAGTGTGTTATGCAAACTTGATAAATTCTTACTCGCCCAAAATTATATTTGGAGTTTCCTCAAACGTTGAAAAACTTTTTCCCTTTCGGCCTTACAAGGTAAACCGTTGAGCCAACTCTGAAGTTACCATCTTTTTCAACAAGCTGAGTACGAATGCTCTTGGGGTCCTACCATGTCCCAGGTTAAAGATACCTGACCTGATAATGTAGTATAATAATTATAAAAAAAAACAATTTTTAAATTACTTAATCAATAAGTATCCTCACTTGGGGGTAGGTGCACGTTTCTAAATCCCTATCTCCGTAATGTTAAAAAGAATGATTTTTAAGGTTAATTTTTAAAAAATCTACTGAATTTAAATTCCCAAATTTTTTTCCGAGTATTTCCTGAACTGTATTACATACTTTAACATGAGCTTTTAGAGCTATTATGTCTGATTGTTTTTTTAATATTATCTGAATGAACTTGGGTTTTCTCTCAAAAAGACTGAAAATTCATGATGTTTTATGCTATAACTTCAGTTTAAAGGACTTTTTTTAGAAACCCCTGTGTTAAAGTATGTAACATAGGGTCATTAATAATGATACCAAGTTTGCTATAATAGATTTTTAAAAAATGTTCTTTTTATGGTAAAAAATTCAGTTTTGTGAAAAATGGAAATTTAGTAAG
Source organism: Tetragnatha versicolor (assembly GCA_024610705.1). Classification (NCBI taxonomy): domain Eukaryota; kingdom Metazoa; phylum Arthropoda; class Arachnida; order Araneae; family Tetragnathidae; genus Tetragnatha; species Tetragnatha versicolor. The sequence goes on from JANDEH010000013.1 coordinate 22,197,359, forward strand.
AACCTTGCATACTAGTAGTGCATTAATTATTTCCGTAAAAAATAATTAAAAATACTTCTAATCCGCGTAGAATAATAATTGTGGTGTCATTTGAAGCGTAAAATGCAATATTTAACGAAAATGCAAAAATTTAAAAATTTGTTCTTTGGTCGAAAGTTTTGCACCTACCCCCTTAACCAAAAGGATAATTTTTATTTAAAAAATTTTAAAAAACTGCTTTTAAATTTTTGTTGAAATTTTCTTTGTAACAAGTGAATGTAAATCCTTTTTATGATCCAACCAAGCAATATTACAGTGTGCAGTGTAAGAGAAAGTTCTTAAAATAGCCAAGATCACTTGCCATGGTAGTTGCCAACCCTTTGTCATATCTATCTTTTTCACTAAACGTCGACAACTCTCCCTGTGCAAGGAAAACGGCAAATTCAAGTCTTCTGGGGGCAGAACAATTTGTGTTGAATGGTCATTCTTTCCCTCGAGAGCAGCTTTTACGTCTGGTTCCAACTGGTCCAATCTGGCATTAATTTGCCTGAAGTGTACCATAATAGTTTGAACTGCAAAAAAAAGTTTAATGTAATAAAGTATTTAGTTACTACTAACAAACAAGAAAAGACCAAAAACTGCTCTTAAACTAAAGATTGTATATATTTCTTTAAAAAAGGACTCAATTTGAATAATATTACTATATTAATTTGTTTTTGGACAAAAATATTTTTTTCATGATTCAAGGAAGGATAAAAATCTAACAAAACTGAATACAAGTTTTTGACAAGGATAAAAATTGTTGCCAGGCCTGGCAATAACTTCTCTGGTAGATACTTGGGCATTTCCTGGAAATAGTTTTAAATTGAGAATTTTAAATTGTTTTTTCCGGAAGGTGTTTATAATATTTACTATGAATACCATTATCAATAACTTTATACTTGGTCAATATCAACATCAAGTCAAAGAATGTATACTTTGAATAGGTAACTTTTGAACGTATATTACTATTAGTTAATAAAATTTGAAGTATTAATATTTTTCTCGGCAAACGTAAATATGAATTTTAAGTCCATAAATTAATAATGCTAGGTAAAAAGATGTAACAAAATTTTTATTTTCTTGTAATATTACCATACAAAATTAATTTTCTTATTGATTTTATAAAAAAGCTTTCAAAAAACAAACAATCCAAGCTTTTGTTACTTAACCTCGTTCTGAGTTTCGTGACGAAGAGACCAGTGGCCGAGAAAGTTCTCTCAGCTGCTGATGTTGGAGGGATGGTTTTCAATGCCTCCTTCAATTTCATTATGTTTGTCGAGTTGTGTTTTCAGTTGAGTCGAGCAACATTAGTTCCTATTTTACAATCCCGCCAAAGCTAGGGCTTTTGTAGGTTTGCGAAGAACGAAGAATCTTTGCTTTAGCCTCAATGGCCCGCTCCAGACGCTCGCTTAGAGTCAGAGCCTCTTCATTATCCGTTGTCTCATCATCTGATTGGGAAGAGTCGGACACTGACTCCTCCTCTCCGGCAAATAACCTTGTAATTACATCTTTTCCAAAGTTGACAAGTGTGGATTTATTGGGTAAACGATGTAGGTCTTCATTTACGGTAGAGCTGTGATACTTTTTGCCAAAATTTATGTACTGCACGAGTCCTACTTTGTGTATGTCTCTTCTTTCATTGATTCGTTTAATTAAAGAAATTTTAATTTGCTTTGAAAAGTCAGAATTTTGTTTTTGAGTTCCCCTAAAATAAAGGAAAACACGCCTTCCGCAGTAAGTAGAGTTGCCTCTCTGTTGAGGAGATTTTTCTATCCTATTTTTACAGGCTTCAATCCATTTAAAATTGTCTCTAAAATCTCCAATTCTTCTTCTGTTACAGGCATTGCTTGCTTCAAATCTAATAGGGCTCTTGAAATTGCCAACTTTAACTCAAGAAAGCGTTCTAACATGTCTATCAAACTGTTCCACCGTGTTTTTGTGTCCAGGCAAAGCATTTTTTCTTTGCCTAACTCTGCTTTTACATAATTTTGCAAAATATAATTTTTTAGCGGAGACTTCCGGAACTGCTTAATAATACTCCTTACTTTTTTTTAAGGCTTCGTTTGCGTTGATCTTGGAACTTCCTGAGGCATATGAAACATCCTGGTGACTCTTTAATTGTATGCAAGGATCAAGTTCTGATTCTAAGGCACTGTTGAGGTCTTCGTCTTCATTATCACTTTGCTCATCATTTTCATCAATATCCATACAATCTTGTTCTATGGTCTCTGGTTCTTTTTCAACTCTTTCTTCTACATTTGCTTTCTTTTTGTAAAGGACATCGCAAACAGCTAGGTGCAGGGCATGGGCATAGCATATATGATATTCACAGCTCATTATTTTACCGAACTTGACCATCATACTGGCGCCATCAGTGACACATGTAACAATGTGGTTTTCGATTGAAATTCCAAATTATTTCAGCTTAGCTGTTACTGCTTCAACACAATTCTCTGCAGAAAAAGAGCCGCTGATTCTCAGCATTCCCAAATTATAAAATTGACCTCTATGAAAGTGAACATTCATATTTAAATAACGCCTGTTCTTTAGTGATGTATACTCATCAAGGGTCAAGCTACTACGCTGTCCAGCATTTAACTTGGAGGAAATTTCATCACAAATCTTATATTTAATCAAATCATATTGCTTGTAAATTAGCTTCATCACATCGCTTGGGTTTTGAGGGAACGAATAACCTGTCATTCAAGGACTTTCTTGTGAAGGTGCTCTTAGTAATAGCATTAACAGTAAACATCTATGTAAACAAGTTTACTAACTATTTCTTCAGGGTTTTTCTTTTTTCGGATGAAGAAAATACGAGGAGATGGATGGAGTTGGTTTTTTTCTTGAGATTACTAGGAGAATCATCCTCATTCTTCCTCTTGTTAACTTCAAGAGTACCTTGAAAAGTTGTCGATGAGGAATCCGATTTCGAATCTTGTTATATTATGACGAGTTAGTAAGTGACGAAGCAAACCACTTGTTGACAAACCTCTGCATTTTAGGCATTTTGCACTTTCCTTTTTTTTATCGAAATGCTCCCAAACGAATGATTTTGAACCAGAGTCGGACATTTTAACAGCAATAGTTTTACACCTGGAAAAATTTAAAAAATAATAGAAAAAAATCTCGGAAAATCATTATTACTTTTTAATTAAAATTAAGGTCAAGGTATTCTGAAAAAAATTTAATATACTTCTAAAAATACACTTTGCTATGAACCAGAAATTATTCAGAAATGTTAAGAAAAAAATTTTGTTATACTACTTCGAGGAAATAAGGAAATTATACTCATTTCAAAATGTTTAACTTGAAATTCCTTTCTATTTACGAAACGCATCAAAACGAAAAGGATAGAAAAAATAGAGCATGTTTAATAAAAACATTTTAAAAAATTAAGTTGTAAAGGGAGGGGAAGAAGGGTAATTTGTAAGTTTTCAGTAGGTGTCTTTAACAAAATTTAATAAGCATGTTCTTGAACATTTGTGAGATTAAGATCGTTTAACCATTTTGGAAAAGTGAAGAAATCACATAAGATAAAAATATTTTACGATTAAAAAACTAAGTAAAGAAATCGAATATATCCTTTTCCCAAGTTGTTCCTTACTAAAAAAGGTATAATTCCATTAAAATTTTGGCCAAATATGGCTCTTGCGCCATAAAACCCCACCAACCAACCAACCATTAAAATTTTTTTTTCTAAAATTAATTTAATAAAAAGACCAAAATTGTGAAAATTAAATGGACAGGGATTAGCAGAGGAATCTGATTTTGAAGGGGAAAGAAACGCAATATCCTCAAAAATTTCCGATCCATCAGTAAGACCATTAACTAAACGAAAATCCACACATATTACTGACAATTCTTAAAAGTCAGCTAGTATGAATATCCAATTATTTTTATGAAATTTATTGATAAATACAATAAAATACGAAGAAAAACAAATAAGAACTTACCAGAAAAAGATGCTCAGATTTGTATTTTCAAACTTGCACAAATGTTTCTCTCTGTTATGGGCTAAACTCTTCTAACTGCCAATTGAGATACGATGAGCACGGTTCCCCCAAATACACAGGATTATTTCTTCGTAAAATGAACCAATAGCTGTTGAAGAGGGCTCAAAAAGCGTTGGGAATACTTTATCTTCGATTTAATAATGACCCCTTTGAGGTGGTCCCAAATTCCGAAAAACTGGTCTGCGCGAAACGAACGCTCAACGACTTCCTGTGAAGAAAGTTTTAGGTTGAGATAATAAATTTTAAACTTTGATCTTAATTTTTTTTCATTTCCCGGGATAACAAAATGTAGGAAAATTCAGCTATATTTCCCGGGATCCCGGAAAGAAACCCTAATAATCATGTGGCATGTTGTGTTCGTGACGTCCACTGCAGTGGACAAAAGAAAAATTACTTGTTATCTCAACAGAATTATCTTCTCAACAAATTTTTTTAACCTATACTTAAAATAAAATGTCTAAAATCACTAAATTTGAATAAAATATAAAATTACAATAAATTTCTAGCACTTTTGAATAACATTTACAGTGAGGAATCGGACAAATCTGCATGAAGAGGTAGACTCCCTTCTCTAAATAATGAGGCTTTAATCTATGCAGTCGTGCTTTGTATATGATTAACAGTTGAAAGCTCAATGAAGAAGGTAAAAAACTGAAATGAAATCTGTAAAGGTATTTCCGGAATAGCAAAAAAATTTTAACTATTGTCCAATAGAGTGGACATGATGCAACAAAGGGTTAAAAATTAATAAAATTAAGAGATAACCATATCTCGTCTTTTGTGATGTTCTGGGGAGGCTTTTGGATTTTTTGTCACCAAATTTTAAATAATTGTTTTTTAATCTTCAGGATTTTTAGAAGCAGATAATCAGCAACCAGGATTTTAGGATCAAATGATCTTCTAATAAGAGTAATCATTCAATTCTGAAACCGATTTAACCACAATATTTACAGTGAAGTATGCCCCTCTCCCACCACTTCCCCACACAGATAGAGAATCTGGATGGGTCATCACAATCTTCCTAGCTATTATCAATAATCCTTTACGTCCAGGTTTTGGAGTCACATTGCTGATTTCATCTGAAACAGTTCGTACAAATTTTCGTCTCAAACTAGGAGTAAGACGCTTTTTTTCTTCCAAACTTTTTACGATCCCCTGTGGTAATTTTTTTCCAAGAAACTTCAAACCCATAGGCCCAATCCAAATTATCTGTGCTTTTGCAGGGAGTGTTTTCATCATGAACTTTCTGTTGTACCTCTTTTGGTTCATTTTCTACAAGAAAGCAAATACATATGAAGAGCTGAGAGCCAGAGTGGACCAACCCACAAAAAATGAAAAAGCGTTTTTTTTAATTTTTCAGTAGAATGTAGAGACGTCTATTGATGTCTCTACATTCTCTAACATGATGAGATTTCAGATACATGATAAAAGTAATCCATCTTAGAATTATTGTTTTACCATGATTTATCGTAATGGAAACAATATAGCCCTTAATTTACCAAGAAACTTAAAAGTTCCAACATAAATTTTATAAGAAAAAAGGAAAATTAGAATGGTTAGTTGTGCTTGTGATCGGTAGTATGCAATTTTTGTCTCCGATTTAAAGGAATTGAAAAACTTACTTTACTTGGAGAGGAAATCCTGTTTACGATAAAAACCTGGATTAGTTATTTCTTGAACTTAATTTCACAATATTTAATTCGAAAAATAAATTTCACATCTACAAGTTAAAGCTGTAAACAAACATGGAGGATTTTACAAAGCGCAATGAATCATGGGAAAGCCGGGTAATTGAAAATTTTGCATTTATCCCCCCAACCGAGGTGGATTTCTAAATTCCTCCATTTCTTCCTCCTTTTTTCCCCACCGTAGGGAATGCGGGAATTTCGGGAGGCAGAAATCCGGCATTTTGGCCTATGTAAACGGGGTCTATAGCACCTTTATTCACAAGGAAGGGGGAGATCCACATATGTTGATCCACGAAGCGGCTCGTACAGTCCTTTTTTTTCAAAGTATTCGCTTTCCTTCAGGATGGTCTCCAACATTTCGTCAAAGTCTGTTGTTAGTTCAGCACTGGTAAGGATGCATCTATTTGGAGTCTTAAACTCAACATTTTTCATCACGGTTTTTCCACCCTCCGTTATTTTAGCGTAGATGGCTTTCAAACGGAGATTAATTTTCAACCAGTTTTCGGAAGAAAGCTCCTCACGCACTATTTCAAACACTTCTTCTTTCTTTCTCATCAGAAATTATCTAATGTCCAAAAAATCCGGTGTTTTATTTTTTTAAAGAAAACGATTGTACAGTACCCTGGAATGCCGACTCAGTTGCTCTCGCAGTTGATGGGGCTCCACGAGAAGTTGATGGGGTAGCGGCTGCTTGAGCGGTTCTTTTGGTGGTCTAACATCATTATGGTCTTCGGCACGCCTCTTGGGGGCACCATGGCTTCGTTTGTGTCTCAACAGATTATCCATCCGGGGAAATGTTTTGGGGCAGCGGTCGCACGTAAGCTCCTGTTTATCATGCACAGTTCTCACATGTCTGTACAAATCAGCATTTCAAGAAAACTCTGGCGCAGATATCGCATAATTTTCCTCGAAACTCCATAACACGAATTGTTTAAACTCAACGAAAAAATATCCGGCTATACTAACAGCTCGCAAGGTTTCGAATGAATACAAAATATTTTTCTGACATTCTGAACTAAAGGCCCATTCACACTGTTTCACTTTCACTGTTCATTATCGATGAAACACCCAAAGTGAAAGGGTGGGAATGTCGTTTTCATCAGAAGTGAAAATGAAAGATGAAAGAAGAAACAATCACTGGACCTTTCACTGATGAACTCATCCAGTGTATTCTTACACCTAAGAAAAATGTGATCATTTAATTTTGAGACTTAAGAAGCTTTTTTTCAGTGTTAAAGTGTGATTATTATGAAAAAAATTCGTTTTACAATTGTATAAAAGTGAATTAAAATATTAAAGCTTCTTAAATCACAGCAATTAAAATCCGCAGCACAGCGGTTTTTAACGTGATTTCCGCCGAGATAGAAAAATTATTTTATAAATGAGATAATTAAAATATGCATCCTTCTAAACGATGTATTTAAATGTTTTGAAAATCAATGTATGGAAAAAGGAAATAGTTTTAGATATTCTTAAAACCTAAAAATTAATCTAAATTCTTGGTACTACATTTCCTTCATTTGCTTGACAAAATTTTATATTTATTATTTTAATCTAGTTATTGTTGGTTTTATAGCTTGATGGTTAGCACGTTGACTTGTAGATACAGAGGTTGTGCGATCGAATCCTACCAAACGCAATACTTTTTTTTGCTTAACGGAAATTGCATATAAATAAAAAATGTTTCTTTAAATTTAACAAATTTTTCTAGAAAATAAAAATGTAAAAATAATTTTTTAAACGAAATTTTAATGTTTTGTAACTTTACTATTAATTAAATTAAATTATTGAATTAGATTAAATTCTACCGATGAATTCCTCTGCTAGAATAACTATTAAATAAAACTATCTTAGATTATATCTTAGAAACTATCTATATTCTTTTTATTTACAGTTCTAGATCACCTTCAGTTCATTTTATTCATTTTTTTTTCTATTTGTGTATTTCGCTTTTTAATTTTCGGAACAAATATTCTTAACATTATTAAAGATTGCTTTCTAAAAAATATTAATTTTAATAATTAAAAGGAAATATTTCAGCTGTAACTCCGGGTCCACACATGCGCGCGAATGCGAGTGCCGAATATTTTAATTGGATTTCTTTTGTTTTTATAGAACAGCGGGTGCTGCTTACATGTTCGCAGTTCTCCACGAACAGAACATACGTTCAAAATGGAAGTGTTGTTAAGGATGCTCTTTACAATTAACCAATTAGTTTAGTACCATTATTTAGAGATTTCAAAAAAATGAAGACGATGAAAAGCCTAATGAGCCTAAAAAACTGACTTAAACCATGCTTTAACAGGATCTAAAACATTTAATATTAATGGTTTTTATGTGACACTTTGGACTTGAGGGTTTTCGATTATGATCTTTCAGATTATTAAATCAAAAGAAATGATTTCGAAATAAAAAATAAAGTTTTGGCAGAGTTTTCACATTTTTTTGTGACTTTTTAACTTTTTTCATAATAAAACAAATTTGAAAGTGAAGACTTTTGAGATAATTTTAAAGATAATATTAAACCAAAATTTTTGAGACCATAATTAAATTTTTATCAATAGTAGTTCTACAAATTGAATTTTTCAATAATTTTTTGGGGGTGTCGCTCCATTTTTAACTCCCTGGGATTTGGTCTGGGACCCCCAAATCCTATGTTATTCTGACTCGTCTAGGTGTCTACTATCCCCCTAGAAGTGTGACCCATTATTTATGAGACACCCTGTATAAGGTTGTTAATTGTTCTTTCAAAACATGTGAACAACGCACGAGCCGCCACTGGCTTTCAGCTATTTTAATTTAACCTCGAGTCTCGAATTTAAGTCGGCCCCCGAACTACTGTTTAATAGTTAAGGGGACCCTCGGGCAGAAAAGTTTAGAGACTCCTGAGCAAAGACGATGCTGGGCAAGATCTGATCATCTGACTAGGACTCCGTAATTATTTCCTTTTAGTTTTTGTTTCCAGACGTATGCTCTGAACCCCCTTGAATAGATATTTTAAATTAATGAGTATTAAATTCATGCTTAAGATGGTATCCTCTCTCTAAGATCATTATCTAGATCTAGGAACCAACAATTTCTTATTTAGAGTAGGGTGTATGTATTATGTACACCAGTGTTTCCCAACGTGGGGCGCACGCCCCACCGGGGGGCAATATCATTCTCTAGGGGGCAATTTGAAAATTTTCAACCAACTTGCCCCCCAGGTGGAGCCAATCCAGGGGGAAAATTAAAAAAAGTTTTTAAAAAGAAGTTTATAAAAATCTGATTCTATTATCCTATCTGAGAATGTATCTTTGAAATCTGGACCAGTATGTATCAAAACCAAGTTGAAACCCTGTTTTTAGAGTCTAATTTCCAAACCTTTTCTGGGTGATAACCCAAGATCTTTGTTTTTAGAACGCTTATATTTGAAAATTTTTTACATTGGGTTCAACAAAATGCAAATCTTACCTAAAAATTTATATCCAAAATTTCCCAACTAGGGGTACCAAACTAGTTAAAAACCTGCTTCCTAGTGTCAAATTTCCGAAAATTTGCTGGGGGAGGACCCCCAGACCCCCTTTGGTGCTTAGAACTTAATTACTCATAACTTGATTTAGTTCTTTAGCATGCAAATAATTTTACCTAAAATGTTCTGAAAAGCTTCATTAGACTTTTTAAATATACATAGAAGGGAGGGGCTAAGAAATAACACTTTGGCTCCCTCTGAAAATATATTTCTATACATGCCACTGAGACCGGCGGGCATGGGAAATTTAGAAAGGCTTTAGTGGGGCATGGACCGAAAAAGGTTGGGAAACACTGATGTACACTAATGATTTGATTTTACAATCTAAGAAATAGTACTATATTTTGAAATATTAATAAATTTTAGTTTTAAAAAATTTTATAAAGGTGGTGAGATTAAAACTCTTAAAAATGTATCATTTGATTATTTGAAATTATATCCCCTTGATAAAGTTCAAGAAATTTTAAAACTTTATCATTACTACATCAGGTAGCAGTGGCGTAAATAGAAATTTATTTCAGGAGGGGCCTAAAATTATTTTTCACCCCCTCCCAAGCAAATTTATTACATCCAATGTAACTTTTTATATATTTTTTGTTAAAATTTACATCTAAAAGAACTTATTATATAAAGAAAGTTGTGAGTAATTTGGTTCCGAGTACCAAAGGGGGGGGGTCTGGGTAGCCTCTCCCAGAAAATTTTTGAAAATTTGACTCAAAAATTTGATTTAACGAGTTTTGGCACACCTAGTCCAAATTTTTTAATTAAAATTTTTAGATAGGATTTGCATTTGGGGGAACTTAATATATAAACAAGTTGAAAATAATAGAGTTCCAAGTAGAAAAGGGGATCTGGGGGTCGTCCCACAGAAAAGTTTTGGAAATTTGCCCCTGAAAACAGAATTTCTACTCGGATTTGGTACACCCAGTTTTAATTTTGGCCATATATTAAGTAGGATTAGGATTTTGATGAACTTATTATAAAATGGTTTGTAATAATATAATTCCAATCAGAAAGGGGCGGTTGGGGGTCCTCTCCCAGAAAATTTGTCCCTAAAAACTTGCTCCGAATTTCGGGGGGAAGGGCCCCCTCGCCCCCTAATATACGCCAGTATCAGGTAGTCGAAACAACGAATGTTTAAATGGATAGTTCGTGTTCGCTTCTGATTCTTTGACTCGTGCCCAAAAAACCGCCTCTGGAGCGAATGTAGGCGAATGCAATCGTGAAGCCAGGTGCATAAGTTCGTTGGAACACGAACGGTCCGCTTACATAACAGATGCTTTTTTGTTATTGTGATTCGCACTCGCGCGTATGTGTGGAGGCGGAAATCACATATAAAATTTATTTTTCCTATCACTTATGATTTCCTTATTCTGTTTAGAATTTCCAGGTTTTAAAGTTCGTTGCCGTTTCATTTTGTTGTTTCATTAAATCGGTCAATTGATGATGAATAAAAACAATAAAAACAGTTAAAATAAATTTAGCTGATTATTTTTATTAATTGTCATTATGTTAAATTCTATATAAAATGGACAAACAAGGAAAATTGTAATTTTTTTAAAATTAAAGCTATACTATTGATCTAATACCGGCTTTACATTTTAATGATGATACATTTTAAAAACTTATAATGGTCATAAAAAGTATTTTTAGTTTAAGTAAATGTAATAGGTTGCCATGGTAACGAAGTCTTTATAGTATCTAGTAACCTGGTAAGTATAAACAACCGATGAAAGTGAACGAGTCTGATGAAGAGTGAAAATGCAAACAAAGCTGTTCACTGAACTAGTCTTTCACAGGAAGGAATCACTGCGATGAACAGTGAAAGTGAAACAGTCTGAATGAGCCTTAAGTCACGGTCCCCTGGCCCCGTAGGGGCCGCATACCGCTGCCTGGGGGTTTTTACCACCTGATTTTCTAACTTTGTTTGGTGTTTTAGCTTAAGAGACAACATGCATCTACATTCTACTTTTTTGATCGTGCAGTCCCTAGACTCATGTTCATCCCCGCACTTGAAACATCTAGCCGCGGCTAAGCACTGTTTGGCGGTGTGATTAAATTAGTTACATTTGTAACATTGGATTGTTCCCTTGTTTTTTAGTTGCTCAACCTTAATCTCAATTCCACAGATTTCTTAAGTTCGTAGATTTTCGCGTTTTCATCCAATTTAGGGAGCTCAACAGAGAAGATCGGCATAGACCTTTTAGATATGGGGTGGGGCATTCTGAATATGTTAGTAGGGTGGAATCCCTGCTCTTGCAAGTTTTCAATTATTATTTCATCGTTTACTTGCATAGGAATACCTTTTATCACTACTTTGAGGGGCCTTTCTTCAAATGGTCTGATTACGTATGCCTCAATCCCATTATTCATGAAGTACCTACTTACTTCCTTATGTTGGTCAGCTATCTTAGTGAAAATTTTGTAATACTCTCCAGCTAATCTGGCACTAATTTCCTGGCAAATGGTGCACTTAATGTGCTTAATTACTTCATGCGAGTTAAGCTCTACTCCTAACATTATCGGGGGGGGGGTCTGAAGGTGGGGAGGATGTTACCACTGCCCTGGGTAATGGGGGGTATTCTCGTTGGGAGCTTCGCTTGTGCGAGAGGCTTCACTCGTGTTATTGTTTGTGTTCGTCACATTTTGTTTATGCAAGTAGTTGTCACTATAGGGTGGGTTGGGGTAAAGTGGGTCTTGGGGTAAAATAGGTCAGTTTTAATTAACTCGATATAAATCAAATTTAAATTGAATAATTTTCGCTCATTTTTTTGTATTATAATCTTTTATCTGTTGGCAATATTTTTCGACTATCAAAAATTAAGATTTATTAATTTGAGGACTGATAAAATATTTAATTTGAACCGTAAATGATGTCATCGAAAAAACAGGGTTTACTAACTTCCAAAATATCTATACAGGGTGATTCTGAAATGGACCGCCAAACTTTGAGAGGTGATAGTACTCATCAAGACGAACAAGAATTGGTATAGAAAGGGGGGTCGCAGTTACACCGTTAAAGAGCTATGTCCTAATGTAGTGCGAGAGCGTTACAAAAGGACGTTTTGCCAAGGCCCGTTTAACGAAAAAAAACATAATGAAATGAAAAAATTTATTGCATGAGGTACAGCAGTATCCGTATTACTTACATCAGAGTTTCTCAAACTGTGGGTCGCGACCTACTGGTGGGTCGCCAGTCAGTTTTTGGTGGGTCGCGAGAAGATTTTGAATTTTCTGAATATGTAGAATATTTTTAATCATTTTTACAGATGTGTTTTTGACTTTTGAAATTTATCAAATTACCATATAGTAAAAAGAATGAAAATATGGGAAAAAAACTACCCTACTTTATGTCGAACGCAAAAGACAATGTAAATACATACTATGTGTTGATAATGCAAAAGTAGTCGGTTATTCAAATAAGATTTGATTCTAAACGTACGACTCTCCATCCCATTCACACCGGGGGAGCAATGCAGAATTTAAGAATTTTTTTAGGAAATGATGCAACAGAAATTTTCCCCAGATTACTAAAAAAACATGTTAAAACCCTGTTTTCAAGGGTCAAATTTCAATATTTTCTCTGGGGGAGAACCCCCAGACCCCCTTTTTAATGTGTTGCTTATTGTTAACCCATAATTAAACTATTTCATATGCTCAAATTAAAGTAATTACTTTTTTTCTAAAAAGCTCATTTTTCTTATTATATGTCCATGTAATTTATTATTGTAACTGAATAGTTGTTGACCAAACCCCCACATCCGAAGTTACAATTCTCCTGTTGTGGAGCATGGATAATTAATTGAAGATGAGGTGGGTCGCGTGAGATTTTGTTTCTAAAAAGTGGGTCGTGATGCTCAAAAGTTTGAGAACCCCTGACTTACATCATAAATTTGATAGAAATTGGACCACTTTCTAAACCGTGGGGTGAGTTTTAAAACGTGCTCTTAGTCAAACAATGGAGTTCCATTAATGGTATTTAGAAAAATGATGATCGGGGAAAGAATATTCAATGATCAAACAGTTTCAATGATCCATGTTACGATCATTGAAAATTCCTTCCCCGATCATCATTTTTCTAAATACCATTAAGGAATGTGATTCTTTGACTAAAAGATTAATATTGCACTTTTGAAACGAACTCCGCGGTTTAGAAAGTGGTTCAATTTCTATCAAATTTATGATGTAAGTAGTACGGATACTGCTGTACCTCATGCAATAAATTTTTTCATTTCATTGTTTTTTTTCGTTAAACGGGCCTTGGCAAAACGTCCTTTTGTAACGCTCTCGCACTACATTAGGACCTAGCTCTTTAACGGTGTAACTGCGACCCCCCTTTCCGCATCAATTCTTGTTCGTCTTGATGAGTACTATCACCCCTCAAAGTTTGGCGGTCCATTTCAGAATCACCCTGTATATTGTAATAAATTACAGCAGACTTTTGTAATATTTTTCCATAAAAGAAAGTCTGAGAGACATTTAAAGCCAATCAGATTAGAAAAATTTTAAATATTTTATCTTTTATAACAATATTTTTTACTTGGGGTAAAATGGGTCATAGTTAGGAGGCCTTCTGTATTAAGAAAAACGATGTTTTTAACTTATTTCCTTCAAATATACATTGAACTGTCATACAAGTTTATTTTTTTACCCAAACGAAGTATTTTAAATGCTAAATTTGAACAATGTTCATTAACTCCGGACTTTTACAATTTCATTAAAGTGCAACTTAAAACAATTTTTTCAGATGAAAACGGCTAAGCCGATTGCCTTTTTTCTTATTTTCATGTATATGTAGTAATAAATATATTTTTGACATCTTTTTGCAATGAGACCTATTTTACCCCACATTGGGGTAAAATAGGTCATTACTTTTGATGCTAAGTTTAACCAACTTATAACTAAAAAATATTTGATAAAATTAGATGAAAATGTTCTGAAGGATTGTAATGTCAAGATCCAATTGAAAGAAATCATTAAAAAGTAATAGTTTTGATGAAATAAAACTTAGAATGTGAAGGTACCTTGAAATTGACCCATATTACCCCAACCCACCCTACTCAATTGCAATCTTTCCTGTCACCACTACCTCTACACTCGCGGAAGGAAAACAGAGCAAACAGAACTGTTACTGGGTTGCAGTCCCAGATTTGGCTAGTTATCACTCTAATTGGCGTTTACTGTTTTCAACTCGCGTTTTTCTCTCGGAATAAGAATTCCGATTTTTAAAAATAAAAGAAATTGCCTCCGCCTTATTTTTGCGTACGGATATTATATTTGTAAAAGGTTTGAAAAATTAGAACTCGCGTTTTCCTCACAAAATGTCTTTACTATAGAGTTCAATTACTCAAATAATAGTATACAGGGTGATTCAGATAAGTGTTTCATAACTTCTAGGGGAGGTAGGGTACATCAAGACGAACAAGAATTGGTATAGAAAGGGGGGTCGCAGTTACACCGTTAAAGAGCTAGGTCCTAATGTAGTGCGAGAGCGTTACAAAAGGACGTTTTGCCAAGGCCCGTTTGCGTAATTTGTTTCCGACCAAGATTCAGACCCTGCTTGGCGCCTTGGCGAAGCCGCCGCACTTGGCGACTGAGGAAACTTCGACGCATGCGCTGTAGTACTATTTTGTTTTGTTTGTATTGAAGATGGTTCAATGGCGGCTGAAGATGGTGAAGTAGTGAAAGTATTACAATTCCATGATTATTACTGCGATGCACGAACCTCAAAGGTAAGAGTTCTTCCCCATTATATATTTCGATGTTATGTGTGATTTATAATGGTGTTTTCCTTACGTTGTAAGTTCTAATAATGTTTTAAACGAAACTCTCCGACACCTCGTGTTTCGTAATTCGCTACTTCTGCCTGCCCTATAGATCAGATGCATGTAATAAGTTTTGTTTTTATTCAAGGAAGTCTGGGATGAAATATCCTAGTCCTTTTTTTTTAAGTTTTTAAAATTTAATTACATTATTAATTACTCCCGCAAATAGTAAAGTGATCAGGTTAGCAATCTTTAAATATTTTAGAGTAGATATTAGCTTTAAGCTTTGTTTTCTTCCTTTTACGTTTTCAAATCCATTGTTTTTGTTTACTTTATTGACCTATTAGTTTATTTAAACATTTTGATTGGTATGTATGGATGAGAATTTTCATTTGCAGTTGTTTTCTTTCTTTTGTTTTGAATATTAAAAAAATACTTACTAGTTTTTTGTGATTTCAATGAAAACTAAAATTGTATCTATGGTAATGAAAAACATCAATATCCTTTTTTTGTGTATTATGCTAATGTTAAACAAATTCACATTCAAAGTATTTGTTCTTAAATTTTGGGAACCTTTTTGAAAGTCCTCCAGCCAAAATGTATAACCAGTGCTCATATAGCATTGCGTGTAAGTGTTATTAGTACTGAGCTTTAAATAAACCAGGCGTGCAAACTTCCTATACTTTAACATTATGATAATTGTTATTAAAGAGTTTATAATCAATTGATTATATAGCTCAGTAGTCGTCATTTCAGCTCTATGGGTAATCATGGCAGCTGGAACACTCTTTTTAAAGCTGTTTCGGTACTTCTAGAGTGGCAGTGAATATAAACTTCCCCTTAATTATTATCATTAGTCCAATTCAGGCTTAAGGCAACTGACTTCCTGGTATTACCTGACCCGTGAACCTTGCTTATAGTTTGCTCTTTGTTTGAATTCAGTATAAGTACTACATTAACCAGGAGAGGGTTTTTTTGAATGATTCTTTGGAAAATCCAATAAGAAACTTTTCTCGGATGTCTCCTTATCTGAAGAGTGTACAACTGAAACCTGTTAACCTACGAGTTAAAAGTTCTGATATTTTTTTTAGAAAAATTCCCATTTGAATTTAAGGTTTTCTTTTTATCAATATTGCAATAATTATTTTTTTATGAATAACATGATGTTTTCAGAAATTTAAAATCAAAACCAAAAACAGTGTACACATTTAAGATTTTTAAAAACCAAATATTTGAAATTGAGGTATGGTTAATGTGACCATTTATTTTTTGACTCAAAACGGGACATTGGTTTATTTAGGTTAATTAACAGGTAGTCAATAAAAAAACTTCTTAAAAGTTATTTATTCAGAAAAAGTCAGTTAGCTTAAAAGTTACAAATAAAAAAATATATATCCGAAACGTTTAGTTATATTTATATTTATCAGAGGAACAAATTTGCTTTAAGCTGGTGATGATTTTAAAAGTAAGAATGAAACTCATTTTCTCTCGCACGTTTTTTATATTCACCTTAATTTTCAACATCGCCTTTAGAACTGAAATTTGTAACTGGGTCTTCTCAAATGTCCACAATTTGTTCATCATAGAAAATACTCTTTCTACTGGAGCATTTGTAGCAGGCAAACATAAAATATATTAAATTAAAATAGAAAAGTTTTCATGCTGAAGTGAAGATTGTTGGCTTAAAAGTGTTTGAATACTTCCACCCAATGAGTTTCCGTGGAAACATTTAGAATATTCCATTCGGTTACTTTCTGCGATGGCGATGTAATGTAGTTACAAATAAACGAAAATTCGCCAAAAACACTCAAATTTTCACGCGGTTTCAAAAAAAGGGGCAATTTTACGTCCCAGAGTTCATTTCGGGGACACCGGGACTCGTAACTCTAAAAAGGGACAGTCCCGTTCAAAACGGGTCGTCTGGTCACGTTAGGTATGGTTTAATTGAAATATGGGAATCAAATTTTAAAAGCGTTAAGGAATAAAATATCCCTTCCTAAGGCTTTTCAGGGATACAATGATAAACATTTTATATTCTAAATCTAATATATAATTAAAGTGAATGTGTGTATGTGTTTTTAATAAGAATCCACTGTTTTCTTCCGATCTGCACTAAACTTGGTATACCCACTTAAAGAAACCCAAAGAAAAACATAAAGCTATGTTTCAAAAACCTTTAATGACCCCTTGACCCTCTTTTGACCCTTTTTATTTGTCATTTTGCTGAAATAGCTTTATTTCTCCTCCAAAAGAGATCATCTGTTTACCCCATTGTTACAAGAAATACATAATGCAAAGTAACGAGTTTTTAAAAGAAAGACTAGATACAAGTCTATTAATAATCTAAAAATATAAATAAATGAAATTTTAAACTTGGTAATTAAGTACATTTAACATTTTTATATGAAGGTAAATAGTTACCATGGAAACGAAAATGTAAATAAAAACGATCTTAAATTGCAGCTTCAAGAAAAATTAAAATCCTGTATGAGTAATCAATAGGGTGGAGCGAAAAAACCTTTTTTTCGAAATCGGTCAACGGCTAGTGCACAAAGTTTGTGGTTGGGGTCCTTATAACCCACAAAAAACAGCTTTTGATTTACAGATTTTGAAACAGCTTTGATAAGAGTCGACCAGCCGCCATATTTACCCACAGTTCAAATGGCGGCTGGTCGACTCTTATTGAAGCTGTGCCCAGATTTCTATTCTATTTTTAGCTCTTCTATTCTATTTCTTTAATTCTATTTTTCAGACTTATGATGTCAACTACAGATAGCCTGGCATTTCAGCATTTGATTGAATTTGCTTGAAAAGATTGATACAGAAGGTAGGCCGAATAACTAAGTATATATTGATTTTAGATGAATTTTTTTTAATTTACCACTACTTTTCTAAACATATTTAACATGGCATTTTTTAAATAAAAATTACTGCAATACATGTACCATATCCAATCATTAGAAACAATTCTTACATGAAATTCTTTTTATCACATTGGCAATGTGTAACCAACAAATGGACAATTCCATGGTGTTTGATGGTAAGTTAGTAAGAAATTTTCAAACAAAAGTTGGAATTTTTAAAGTTAAAACATTTGAAGTGGTCCAATTTTTTTACTCAATAGTAATTGCCTTCTTCTTAATAATAAGCCATTTAAGCTTGGCTTGGGCAGAGACTGGATGGACCCCCTGACGAGAGTGGTCTCTTGCCTTTATTGAATATTGTTTTAATTGTTAAATTTCTTTTGCCTTTCATATTGATTTAATTTCTATTCTAGCTAAGTGTGCATTTTAATTGTAATTAAGTAGCCTATTTTAGAGGTGTAGACTAAAACTTTTTGTACAATACTAAAATGTATTTGAAATGGGCTTGGGGTCCTGCCTTCTCTTTAGGAGGCGTCAGAAAGTTGGTTGGGTATATGGCCGTAGTCTGTGCTTTTTGGTTTAACTCAGTTGAACACCCGATCAACTGATTCACAAATATTAGCAAAGCCCTGATCTGTTAAATTTGATAGTCTGAGCACCTTGGTCAACTGATTTAAGTGAATTGGAAACACCAGAGCTGGCGAACAAGCAAAACCGCTGTCGATAAAAAAAGCTCAATCGTGATTGGTTGACATCGTTTTGATTGATGAATTTGACAGGAAAGAAATTTGCAAAAAAGTACAACACAAGAAGCATTTGGATTGTACTTTAAAGTCAATGATTTTTAATGAAAATTAATGAAAGAATATGAAACTTTAAGTTTTGAGTAATACACAGGGTTGCTGATTTTTTTGATTTTTTAAAAAAGTCAGATTTATTTGATTTAAATCGGACTTTTTTTTATTTAAATCAGATTTTTTTTATTTAAATGAATTACTAGTTCTGTACTTCATGAAACTGGTTAATAATATTCTGATATTGTAATTTCAATGTGATATAATACTTTAGCATTACTTAATTACCCAATTTTAGTCTATTTTATACATTAATTAAGTAATTGAATTAATTAAGAGAAGCAGTTCACACTTGTATCTCACTGATGAGAAGCCCATTCGAAAAGGGTAAATTGTACTCAATAACTAAAATTTTTATCCTTCTTTTTATAACTATTTTTGCCAAATTCTGATATTAATATTGGGTTTGAAAATAAATTGTGACAATGATTACTAAAAACATCATGCCTCATTTTTGTTTAAAATAATACAGAATTTAGTAATATTAGTTTTTTTTAGTAATAATAGTAATTTATAGTAATAAATTTAAGTATAAAACAATAGAGAAAAATACTTGAATTACTAGTTATAATAATTTAAATAAACATTGGACTCGACAACACACACCTCAAGAATACTATGAATCAAAAATATTTTATTTCTAAAATACTAATATAATTTCGATTATATTGACGTGAAGTGTATTTAAGCAGATAGCTGATGACGGACGCCGCCATGTTTTTGTTTTGTAATCGCAGCTCCAGCCAGTCTCGATTCTGATTGGTGATCCAACCCAGATCACTGCTCTGAGCTTTTATTACTTACTTAACACACAGTGGTCAACTTATTCAAGGTGCTTCGGAATACCAAATCAAGCTGATTTGTGCTAAGAGATCCTGATCACAGGTTGCCAGTGGCGGATCTACGGGGGGGGATTTCGGGCTGAAGCCCCCCCCAAAACGTCTAATATTTTACTAAGTTTGTCAAAATGCAAAAAATCTATATCCGAAATTCGGATGAGGCGTACCAAAACGAGTTGAAAAAGTGGGGTTTTTGACTTAAATTTCCAAAAATTTTCTGGGAGAGGACCCCCCCTTTTAGTGGTTTGAGTAGGATAATTCACTACCTTTACCCGTATTACCATTAACAAGAAGATTCAATTGGATTATGGAAATTCTTAGCCCCCCCCAAAACCAAATCCTGGATCCGCCACTGCAGGTTGCCAGAGGCTTCGGCCGATAGAGGCTCAAGAGACACCTTAATAAGTGTCTAGTCGGTGTTTGTGAGGTTTTCAAATTTGAGAAAAACAATTTATTATTCATTTTAAGATAAGACATTTTTCTGCTAGTGACATACAGAACATAAAGAAAGAATGTAAGAAGGTATTAAGTCCATAAAAATTAAAACTTGTGGATTATTTGGTAATTAATAAAAACTAAAACATGCTTTCTATCATTTTATTTCTCAGCATATTTATATTAGCATTTTTAAGTAAAAATTACTGTACAGTATAAATATCAAATCATTTGCTACAATTCTTATGAGACGTTTCTTGGAATTTTATCACAATGGCAAAATGTGCACTAACACAGCACTGTATTAATGTTTTATACAGAAAATACGTTATAGGGTAGGTGGGGGTAAAAACCTGCACGAGGCTAAACCACGCACTACGATTTTGTTAATGATAATTGTTAATGATCGATTCAAAAGTTGAAAACCAGGTGGTTGGTTATTGTGACCTATTGTTCTACGAAAGTTCGTACCCTAAGTCAAAGTTTGTTTTCCATCATTTTGATGTAATTTTTCTGATCTTTTACTTAAACATTACATATAATAGGGCTTTAGGAGAAATACAAACAAATGGCCCAATGATAAGATAGCAATTCAACTTCAGTTTCATTTTGAAATAATTGACTCAACATGTCTCTTAAAATAAAAAGGCTTGTTTTTCAAAATGAAGTAAAACGGGGCAAATCCACGCAGCTTAAAAAGCTCAGGAATTTGTCCCAAAAAGAAAAATGTGACTACTTGATCCCTAAAGAGGTTCATAAAGGTTTCCGAGATGCCAACCCTCTACCTGAAACCATCCATTCTCCTTTTTGAAAGATATATAAGCAATCTGAAATGAATTGCTACAACAGGTTGACAATTTTCATTAAAACTGATCATATTTATATTTAATATTGTTGGTTGGCTTAGAAATATTAAAACATTAAGAGGATTATTTCTAGTGTTTTTATAAAGAAAAATTCTGTTTATCCATGTTTATTTCACTTGGGCACCAAGATTTGCAAGTGTGGATCTTTGCCCCATTTTACGAGGCAAAGGCCCACGATTTTTTTTCTACTAAATTGTAAATTTCTCCTAAAATACCATCGATAAGAGTTAAAACTTGGATTGGTTTTGTAGGTAGAATCTCAATCTAACATCTCCAATTGAAATTTCGGGATTACCAGCCCCCTTTCGACAACAATGTTAAAAATACTGAAAATTTCGTTGCTTTGCCCCCACCTACCCTCTAATATCTTACCTTAATTCACACTTTAGTTTGTACTTAGGTTATAAATAAAATACAAGAAATTGCACTGATCATTCCATTGTGCTGATTGATCATTCCATTCCTTACCCATGAGAATGTAACACAAATTTTGAAACACAAAACATACATTTAGAATTAGGTTTTCTGGTCCTTGTTTTAGATCTTAAACAAATCAGAATTAAAGCAAAAATATAAGCTTGACATAGCATTCAGCAGTTTCTGTGCATAGTGATTTGATAAAATATTTACATACCAAATAAAAGCTTAAGAGGTGGACAAAAGTAAAAAACAGTAACTGGGAATGACATAAGTCTTTTTGCAATCAACTTTCCTTAGCTTAAGATACTAACATAAAACCATACATATTATTCCTATGCTAATTGGTAGAAATATGCCCCCACTTCACTTGACTAACATAAAATCCAACAATTTGCATTACATTTAGTAGAGTTGACTGTATTAAAATTTATTGTAAAAGCTTTAGTAATAATTGATGTCCTGTAGCATTTCTTTTATTTAATTCTATATTTTTACCTATGTTTCTTGCTCTTCTGATTTTTTTCATTGTGACTTTCAGAGGACGGTCTGATGGTAATCTTTGCCCAGAACGCACAAGACATTTTCGTCTGGCAATAGAGGTTGGCTGAACTCCAATTTTTTTCCTGTTAAAGGACGGTTTCGAAAAACAAATACGTTATCAAGGACTACGAGGACATACTATGTTTCAAGGACAAGGCAAACAAGAGGTTGACGGAATCCCTTCTTGAATAGGCGAATTCCAAAAGCTTTTGAACGAAATACTCTTCCCAAACTCCTATAAAAAACTCGCAAAGAGCAACAACGTTGAATGCTCTGGTACGACTTAGTATGGCATCCTTGAGCACTCTTATTTTTCCCTCGGAGAAATTATTGGTATTGTTCCGTGTTATCAGTGTGCTTTTCTCTATGAGCAGCCATTCCTTTCTTCTGTTCATGAATTTCAGGAACCGATTTGAAAACTCCAAATATCCGGCATTTAGCAAATTTTGCTTTGCAGATTCTTAATTGACTTCTGAGTCAGCACACCTATAAAGTAAAGTAAGCCTAATTATATTATACTTTTGTTGATAATGTTAATTACAATTGATTAATACTATAATTTTTGTAATTCTTTACTTCATGGGTAAATTAGGTACTTATTTATAAATTTGCTTATCTGTCTGTATCACTTAATACTTACTGTATTTCTAGTGTGTATACATATTGTGGTCCATTGTGTATTCATTCGATTCGGAAAACTATTTTGAATTTTAGATACCTAAACAAGTCTTCCAAAATATTTGTTAGTAAAAAGTTAATGTGTATAGTTGATTAAGAGTTGTGTATTCTAACTTACTAAATTTGCACATTCTTGGCTTTGTCATGCTGACACTACATATAATGTTCTGCATTTGACTGCTAATTATCCGCTAGATGCAATGTTATGTTTGTTTTAATAAATGTTATTTTTTAAAAAATATCTTTGTAATCACTGTGTCCAATTAGGGGGCGTACAAAAAGTGAGGTCAAAAAGGGGGAGGTGGTCTAGCACTATCTCACCAGAGGTAAGGGGAGTCAATTAAAATCTCACATCAACCTTTAATTTAGAGAGCATATGTTTTTCTTTTCTTTTTTAGCACAATTTTAAGAATTATGTGCAGATCATTAGCATTGCAGCAAAATCTCACTAAGGGGGAAGGGGTCCAAATTTTGGGGGAAAACCTCATGTAATTTATGGCTGTCCCCTTATGACTTGACTGTGTGTGTAAAGTTTAATAAAGGGGCTGTACATAAATATCTCACCCCTCCCTGCCCTATATTTGTACAAATTGTCACACTTCACCATACCCCTTTCTTTTTTTCCCTCATGCTCCTAATGAAAATATAATTTTATAATATGAACTAAATTTTCCACAAAAAAAACTTGTTTTTGAGTTTTGATTTCTAGTGTGTTAGCTCTCGAACAGAATAATATCTTAATGTAATGAAATTGAGTAACATGTCTAAGGCTTGAAGGTAAAATCACATCTTCCTTTATTTTTTGTAATATTACTTCCTTCCTATGCAAAGTAAATTTGCTAGTTCCTTTAGAACTAATCTTTCCAGTCTTGAATAATTGTGGTGCTTGCTATCAAAACCAGCTCATTCCATTTTCGGAAATTTTACAGGAGAGACAAACTTCTCATGTCCACAGTTCTAAAGCTAAAATTTTTTTTAAAATTTTTTGTTGTAGGTATAACCGCCTAGAATTTGATTAGTTTTCGATTCCAGGTGCATTACCCTGGGCATAATTACACTAATTAGGTTGGAGTGAGCTGATTTTGATGCAAAAACTCGATTTTTCATGCTTTTTTCAGTTTTTTGTACAATTAAATTGTGTGAAATTAGTTTTTTTTTCAGTTTACTTGTTAATATTTGTGTCTTTACGAGTTTTAAATATATGACATCCACTTAAATTTTTCAAATCTGAAATTTCACACACACATTTTTTTTTGAGATCACAGTTTTCACCTTTTCATCTAATTTTGGGTTGGAATGAGCTGGATTTGAGCTATATCCCTTCATCAGGTTATGAAGGACCCTCTGAACTTTCAAAATATGCAAAAAAAAGTAAAAATATGGAATGAGCTGGTTTTTATAGCAAGCACCTCAATTCTTAAATTATCCTGACATAGGAAAGCTCATTTAATGATGATATAGTTATTATTCATCAAGAACATTAGGTTCTCATATTTAGATATGAAATAAAAAAACTGTTCCAAGACAATTAAAAAGATTTCCTTCTCCCAAAACCACAATCATGCAAAAAAAAATATCTAACTTAAATTCTTCCCTTTCTTCTTTGAAAGGAAGAAATAAAAAGAACGATTTATCAGCATCTGAGCCTTTAATAACACTCACAGATAGAAATATTTTTTTGGAATAAAAGAAAAGAATAAAGTTCTTTATCGTCTGTTAGTTTACATTCTGGAACACATGTTTTAAGCATTTAGTCGGAATTGGAACCATGATTCGACTCATGTAAAACAAAAAAGAATACTGGGGATTTTTTTACAGCATCATGCAATCTGGTTAGAATGGTTAATGATTTTAGGAAGAAAAAGAATCTTACCTTTGAGGATTTCCAGTTTGGTGATAATACACCCATGCTGTGTTGGTTATTGAAGAAAAATATTTTTTAAATCGTTCAGCTTCCTCTTCAGTTGATAAATCTAATCTCCAAAAAACGACATCTTTAGTTGTTTTTTCATCTTCTTTTATGTTTGGATATTACTTTTTAACTTCGTAAAACGTTGACTCCATAGCCCCCGCAAAAATATCAAATGTTTTATTTTTTTTCCTATCAGCGCGTAATGACGAGAAAATATATTAGCAGCGCATGCGTCGGATTAGAGTACAATGGTAACCCCTACGCCTCGCCTGTCCATTCGCCATCACTCCTCACCTCAGTCGCCAAGGCGCCAAGCAGGGTCTGAATCTTGGTCGGAAACTAATTACGCGGCCCGTTTAACGAAAAAAAAACATAATGAAATGAAAAACATTATTGCATGAGGTACAGGAGTATCCGTACTACTGAAATCCTCAATGTGATAGAAATTGGACCACTTTCTAAACCGGGGGAGAGTTTTAAAACATGCAATATTAATCTTTTAGTCAAAGAATCACATTCCTTAATGGTATTTAGAAAAATGATGATCGGGGAAGGAATTTTCAATGATCGTAACATGGATCATTGAAACTGTTTGATCATTGAAAATTCCTTCCCCGATCATCATTTTTCTAAATACCATTAATGGAACTCCATTGTTTGACTAAGAGCACGTTTTAAAACTCACCCCACGGTTTAGAAAGTGGTCCAATTTCTATCAAATTTATGATGTAAGTAATACGGATACTGCTGTACTTCATGCAATAAATTTTTTCATTTTATTATGTTTTGTTTTGTCACACGGGCCTTCTAAAAACGGCCTTTTGAAACGCGCTCGCACTACATTAGGACCTAGCTCTTTAACGGTGTAACTGCGACCCCCTTTCTATACCAATTCTTGTTCGTCTTGATGTACCCTACCTCCCCTAGAAGTTATGAAACACTTATCTGAATCACCCTGTAGATGGGTATATATACCTGTGTGCTTTTTCAATGAAATTCATTATTTTTATTGCCTTCACAATTACTTTCTTTTTCCAAAAATTCTTCAAGAATGACAGGCTAAAATTTTGAGTTGATTGAAATTTATTTTCAAAGTGGAAGAAATGCTTATTACCTTAAAAAACATGGTTGCTTAAATGAATATAAAAATGAATTCTATAATAAATAATTTCAAATTAACCTCATAATCTTCCTAAAAAATAAATTCAAATTTTGGAAAAGCACTTACCTTTTATACACACATATATTGTCTCATTCACATTTATTATTCTTTGTAATTTTGCTATTAAAATTTACTTATTTCAAAGATTACGTCTCCATTCACAATTAGCAAAATTCTTCCTCCATAAAGTTGATAATTATCTTGTAAAAGTAGCCCTGAGAATTTATAAACTCTATTTTACAGCTTATATAATATTCTACAAAAATTATGAAGAATATTTTGCAGCACTGCTCTGAATAGTATAACAATTTATAGAGAAATAGTTAATTTTGGAAAAGCACTTACCTTTAATACAGGGTGGGCCAAAAGTCAGTACACTTTTGAAAATTCCATATTAACCGGAAAAAAAATTAGAAAAAAAACGGTCTTCACTCTCACCATCCTGAGGTCACGGGATTTTTTTAAGCCAATAAAAATAATAGTTCAAAAAATGATTATAGATGTCACCACTAGAAGCTATTTGGTAGTTAAAACCTTCCATTATCTGATACCAATAGTAACTGTAACTTTATCTACAGTCAACTTGGCGTCTTGGCTTGATTTTTGGACTGATCAACATATGGGCTTTCCTTAAATCCATGATAACTAGTTACTTCATTTCTTTTCTGCTCAAAATTTTGCATTTTTCCTAAAGTTAAGATTTTAAACTAAAATTTTCTCGCTACTTTTTAAAAAAAAATTACAGTTATAAGTATTTTTAACAAGTGTGGAAAATTTAACTTAGATTTAAATTTTATCTGAGGCATCCGGTTAGTTTGATCACAACCATTCATATTAAATTGCTAGATTATTACCCCTAACCCTATATTACGAAAAATCCGGATGTTCATTTGCAGGAATCTAGATCGCTGGAAATTCTATTGCCTCTCTTTAAAAGTAGTATAAAATGAGTTTCCATTTATAAAATAAATAAGATCGTCCGTACGATCTTCATATGACTTAAAATTAAAGTTAAATTACTTTAGATTTTAATTTTGAAAGATTTTAATTAACGTCAATTTGAAGCAAAAAAAATAGTATTAATCGTAGAAACTATGAATAAAAATAACAATGTATCTAATTCATTTATTATATCAGTTTGGGTTCCACATGACCACCCCCACATGGGATTATACATTGTAGGCGTGTCAAAAAACCCTCAACGGCAGAGTGCAGCATGTCAGATGGAATAGCCGACACCTCTCTGCGGATCGCCTCTTTCAGTTCCGACAGATTTGAAGGACCTGATCTATATACTCTTGATTTCAGATATCCCCATAGCCAGAAATCGGCTGGTGTTAAGTCTGGAGATCGAGGAGGCCATGGGAACTTGAAATCCTTACTAATTACACGATCTTCCCCGAATGTCTGCAAAAGGAAATTTTTGACCGTTATAGCAGTGTGAGGAGGTGCGCCGTCTTGCATAAATGTGACAGCTGAAATCATGTCTTTTTCTTCCAAGGATGGCACAACCTTTTCCCGCAGAAGCGTTAAATATCGCTCTGCATTTACCGTAACGGTTTTCCACTTAAGACTTACTGGGCACTGCTCTTCAAAGAAAAAGGGCCCAATGATACATGAGCCAGTAAAACCACACCACACAGTGACCTTGGGGGAATGTAGGGGCTTTTGTGTGAACTCTCGGGGATTAGTGTGCGCCCAGATACGGCAATTGTGGGTGTTCACTTCACCATGAAGTGAAAAATGCGCCTCATCGGTCCACAAAATATTAAAGACCCAGGCGGGATCATGATCCAATATTGAGAAAGCCCATCTTGCAAAGTTTTCCCTATTTACGGTATCCTGTGGTATGAGCTCATGGCAGGACTGCAATCTGTATGGGTATAATTCGAGGATCTTATGCAGGATGTTCCGAACAGATGTCGTTGGTATACCCAACAGTCTAGAAGCTTCACGGGCGCTGCTTGTCCCTGCAGCTGTTTCGGACGCTAAAACTTCCATTTCAGATGCCACATCAGCTGAGCGTACCTCCATTAGAGATGGTCTTCCGGTTCTTTGACGATTTTCCACCGTCCCAGTCTCTTCAAAACGCTGCACAAGTTGTCTGAGTCATGAGAATGTCATGGGCCCTTTTCCTGTCTTATCACCCTTCAGCAAACGGAATTTACGTATTCATTATCACTTGAATCTTCTGATCCCGTATCGGTTGACTCAGGATCAACATTTATAACTAAGCTATCAACAGTAAAGTCACACAAGCCATCTAGCTCCCACATCACTTCTTCTTTCTTAACATGGCTTACACAGTTTTTCCACATTTCAGGCGTAACTCCTTCAATCGCTTCTTTGGTGAGCCGCTCAACTTCCTTTTCTTTAAACGTTTGGTTATTAGAGGCAACCTTCCCCTTCACGATACTCCATATGAGTTCAATAGGGTTTAGTTCGCAATGATATGGGGGAAGTCTCAAAACTGTGTGTCCTTGAAGATGAGCAAGTTTGTCCACACGGTATTCCTCGTATTTTTTGCGGACATTTGAAACTAGATGCAGCAGTTCAGGTTTAATCATATCCGCAATTCCAAGAAATGTTCTTTGACGTGAGCCACCGTTGTATGTCAGCCTTTTTAGTAGAGGAGTTAGGGATATTTTCCACAAAAACACTATGATATGAAGCATTGTCCATAACGATAACACTATTTTTTCAATGTTCGGAAGCAACTTTTCAGAAAACCACTTTTCGTAATGAGCACCATTCATTTCTTCGTGGTAATCCCCTTTACCTTTCTTCCCTTTAAAAACTTCAGCAGCATCCTTTACAAAGCCCTTCTCCGAACCTGCATGGGTAATTATCAACCGTGATCCTTTGCCTGAAGGAGCTTTTAAACCAGTCGAAAGACCAGACATAAACGCATCTTTTGGCCTCTTTATAAAAGAGTCTTGCCACACCGCTTCTTTGGTGTGGCCAAAATTGACCCATGTCTCATCTGTATAGTAAATTTGTTTTCCTTCTCTACGATATTCACGAATTTGTCGTAAATATCTGCGCCGCCAAACTTGAATGTCCTCTCGTTCAAACAGCATTGAATTTCTGGCTCTTTTCTTTAAAACAAATCCCAGATCAAGCATAATTCTCCTCATTGTGGCCTCAGTGAAGTTTGGCAGGTCATTGTCTTGGTTGACGTTGCTAAGCACTTTTGCAACCGTAGGGATCTCATTCTTTTTGAAGAAGGAGTGGACCTTTCTACAAATCGCAGACAAGGTGAAATCGTCCAACTTCTGGAGTAGAGTTCCTTTTCCTTTTCTGGAAGGCCGTTTTCTGCCAGGCGTGGAAAAAAACCCGGCAACACTGTATTCCCTTTCCATCCGAAAGATGCTTCTCGTACCAACTCCAGTCAAATCAGAAGTTTTGCGCATAACATCATTGTGGGAATCCGTGGGATACCATTCGTGCAATTTCTGTAGTACGTTCATCACAATCACTTTTTGGGAGCTTTTCAAAGCACTCCCTTTCTGATGGGGTTGGAGGACAAAGTTCAACTTGGGCGTAGATTCCATTTTCCAAAGAAGCTCAGTTCAGAACAACTAATTCTGCAACGATTGACGACGACGAATTTAAATATCCAAACTATACTTAATCAAATTTAAGTTAAAAAGCGAAAAGAAACAGAAGCGAAATAGAAAAAGTCAAGCAAGTACGAAAACGTAAACAAGCGAGAGTGCGAGATATCGTCGGTGGAATCTCGCCAACTCTCAAATATCGAGACCGCCAGCTATTTGCGAGCTCTTATTGGCTAATATATTCAGTTCCGAATACTGTATTTCTGCGCGCCGCGCTATTCTTAAAATTAAAAATCTATGATTTAATTCGAAAATGATGACAAATTAACGCTTTTGATTAATGGTTGACGATAAATATAATAATTTTTTTTACGAAGATTTATATTTAACTCGTTATTCAGACGCCGCTGTGAGAACTACTTTCTATAGTAGCTCTCAGCATATTTCTCTAGTGACAAGAAACGTTGCAATAGAGTATAGTCGTGACTGTTGTTTGCGTATTGTGTGGAATTACGACGAGCACTGGTGGAGTTTGTGAAAGCATTGTTGACAGTTCCGTGCTTAACTTTTGGAAGTGAGTGTATTTACTTACCTGTATAGATATTTTATCCAAATATGCATGGGCTATTCCCCTTAAAGATAAAAAATCTGTAACCATTGTAACAGCTTTTAAAAAAAATTTCCAGAACGTATTCCTCAAACTTTGCAAACAGATGTAAATAAGCAGGTGTAGCAATCTTGAAGACATCAGACGTAGGGACGAAACGTTTTTATTACACAGGACGAAGGACACTATTTACAGTTTACAAAGAAAGAGAAAACTAAGGACAAGCCCCGCGCAAACCGGCGCGCGGCGGGGAGATCTCGACACTCTGAATAAATTCACTTCTTCACTTCAGTACCTACGAAGAAATTACACATACACTAAACAGACACGCAGTGCCCTCAGGCGAGAGAGGAGGAAACTAATAAATACATGAAATATCTGTTACACAGGTACAAAAATTCTTTAAAAAAGAATATTCATTTCTTTACTACTCATAACAAAACAAAGGCTTCGGTAGTGGAGCGTTTTAATCGGACTCTCAAAACTAAAATGTGGGAATATTTTACTGAAATGAATACTAAAAAATACCTAGATGTGATAGATAAATTGATGTATAGTTATAATCATACATGACATCGTAGTATCGTAGTATAAAGGCGGAATTAGTTTCAGTTACGAAGGAAAATGAAAAGAAAATTTGGCATACATTGTTTGATGATGTACCTTAGGGTGTATCGAAAAAAACTTTTTTTCGATTTTGATGACGTAATAGTGCTGAAAAGTTGTCTAAGGTGCCAGAGAGTACCTGTGAATTTTTTCAGAATTTTTGGATAATTTCTTAAGGTGCCACATTGGCCCTGAAGTTCCCCATGTTAATCCAATGGGGCCGCCGCCAAAAAGGCCGAAAATCGGTTTTTCGCCCTTCATTTCTACCCTAATCACACGACGAATGTCTCGTCTCAAGTTATGGACTCTATATGATCTAGGCTATCTGACAAAACTTGAATAATAGGCTAAATATCTATGTTACGTTTTTTTGTATGCTCAAATTTCGTCGAAAATCGTGTATTTCCTCGTTCAAATTAGAGCCCACTGTTAACGTAATAAAGATATTTAGGTCGTTATTCAAGTTTTTTCGGGTAGCCTACATCATATAGAGTCCATAACTCGAGACGAGACATTCGTCGTGTGATTAGGGTAGAAATGAGGGGCGAAAAACCGATTTTCGGCCTTTTTGGCGACGCGCCCCATTGGAATAAATGGGGAACTTCAGGGCCAATGTGGCACCTTAAGAAATTATCCAAAAATTCTGAAAAAATTCACAGGTACTCTCTGGCACCTTAGACAACTTTTCCGCACTATTACGTCATCAAAATCGAAAAAAGTTTTTTCGATACACCCTAATGTACCTAGTATAAAAACGGATAGATCAAATTTGAAGGTTGGTGATACGGTTCGCATCAGTAGAGATAAGCTGATTTTTGAAAAGGCTATGAACAAAATTGGACGCGAGAATTATTTACAATTGATAAAATAACGAAGAGGGTTCCAACGGTTTATAAATTAAAAGATTTATCTGGGGAAGAAATTAAGAGTACTTTTTACAAAGAATAATTGCAAAAGGTATCAGATTCTGGATATTATCCAGTGGAAAAAGTTTTGAGGAGAAGGAAGCGTAACGGAAAAGTTGTGTACTTGGTGAAATTCTCGGGATAACCCGAAAAGTTTAATGATTGGGGGTGGAGGATGTTAGGATGATATAAATATCTCGCACACACTACTTTTCTTTCATTCGTTGAGCAAAGTCGTTCTATATTACTTAAATCAGTGACAGCTCTGCGGGATTTTTCCCGAGTAATAAAATTTCCCAATTTACCACATAACTCCCTAGCTCTAATAATTTGAAGGGGGAATGGGAAATGGATCTCAAGGATTCCCCTGAATGTACTAAATCCGAATTAGAATTCTTTTCCCTCCCTCCAACCCAAACTGCAATAGAAAGAGGACAGTGGATAGAATTTCATCCCCTTGCTAATGTTTCTGATGGGAGTCCTGTTGAATTTAATATATCTGGAAGTGAAGACGAATACCTTGATCTCTCACAAACACAACTATGATAAAGTTAGAATATTAAAAAGTGATGGAAAGCCACTCTCTTGCAAAGGATTGTAAAGTCGGTCCTGTAAATCTATTTCTACACTCCATGTTTTCCCAAGTGGATATCAGCTTGAACGAAAGACTTGTTTCATCGAGTAACTATACGTATCCCTATAGAGCCCTGATCGAAAAACTGTTAAATCATGGATACGATGTAAAAACTTCACAACTTTCTTCAGAACTCTTTTTAAGGATACAGCAGGTCGAATGAATGTTTTTGATACAGCTGATGACGGATAAATGATGGCTAATCCTAATGATGGATTTAATAAAAGAACCCAATTATTCAAAGTTAGTGAATCAGTTGATATGATTGGTCGATTACATTTAGATTTGTTCCATCAGGAAAGATTGCT
The DNA here is from genome assembly GCA_024610705.1 of Tetragnatha versicolor. Classification (NCBI taxonomy): domain Eukaryota; kingdom Metazoa; phylum Arthropoda; class Arachnida; order Araneae; family Tetragnathidae; genus Tetragnatha; species Tetragnatha versicolor. The sequence continues at coordinate 22,229,547 of JANDEH010000013.1, forward strand.
TTTAAATATGGTGGATGTTAAAATAAAATTGATACGTAGTAAACCGGAATTCTGTTTAGGGCATATAAAGGGGGAATATAAAGTTTCTCTCGAACATGCATCCTTATTTGTGCGTAAAGAGAGAGTTAGTCCAGCGATAGGACATGCCAAGTAGACTGTTCCAAAATCCTATGGGGTGAAAAAATTTTCCATTCCAAACTCGCATACCCTCTAATTTTGTGCTATTGGTATAAAAATATGTATTGCAAAATTTGAGAGCATTTGAAGAATATTAACAGACTGCTGAAAGCATGGGAATATTTGAAAACTAAGGATTTATTGCACGTTTTTTTCAAAAAGTTAACAAAATTAAACAAAAAACGTACGACACTTAAACATTACTTTTGTACATATTTCTAATAGTTTCTGAAGTACAATACTTTATTAAAGAGGTCAATTTAAAGTGTTTTTTCCCAGATAGCACCGTAAGGTCTTCATAACCCCGTCGTAAGCTTTCCGCGTAAACCGGTTTTGGCTTGTCGCAAGCCTGTCGCGAAAACCCGCTGAAACTTGCGGTAAGGCAAAACCGACCTTCGCTATTTGACGCTTCGTAGGGTTTTTGTAGCCTTACGAATAACCTTTCGACAGGGTTTCGGCATGGGTTGTGGCAGGGGTTAGGAAAAAAACCTGTCGCGATGTTGCCACGTTCAGGTTGCTTTAGGGTTGGCTAAAAAGCCTTAGAAAAGGGTTTTAGATGTTGGAAAGGTTGACCCAAAAGCTCAATTTAAGCGTTTTTAATTTAAGTTATTTATCTAGATAAGTTTTTATTCTAGATTTAGTATTGCATTTTATATTTTTTCGAAGTTTCTTGGTTTAATTATAAGAGGTCACAAATTTATTCCGCAAATAATGCAATTTTGGGAAAAATATTTGTGACACAATATACTTCAAAGAAACTTAGAAAAATACAAAATGCAATACTAAACCTAGAACTCTAGATAAAATAATTATCTACTTTTTAACTGGGGTCAACACACCCCCAACTTATATTATGGTTAATTTCATATTCTAAGATTACAGAAAAAGTGTGTATGTAATTACTAAGATTTATAAAGTAAGTTAAAGTAATACAAGTTAAAACTGAAAGTTTATATAATTGATAAGTAAAAATAAATACATAAATTTTTTTCAAAAGTTTAATTATGTAATTACTAAGCATTATAATGTAAATTGAAGTAATAAATTTATGTTCAAATTGAAAGTTTTAATATTTCATAATTAAAAATGTATACATAAATTTTTTTTAAATTTTCTATACACATTAGCAAAGATAAAAGAAAATACCTCTTTTCAGCTACTGGAGATACTGGCAAATTTATTTTCTACTTATTTTCATTGAATGAGACAGAGGGAATTTGTATTGGATTTTTAGTTAACACATAAACAAATAAATGAAATACTAGTATAAAAATACAATATCTTTTATTTACAATTTATTTTACAAATCCTCGTACTCCACGATGAGGTTTTCAGATGTGTGTGTGTTAGTGGGCTAAGTACAAAATACAATTTCAATGTCCTGAACAGGTACAAAGAAATAAGTAGCTAAACCTAAATAATTAGTTTTTAAATTTCCCATATCCAGAAAAAATCTGAGGTAAACAATGGATGAACAATTTTTTACATTTCAACTTAACAAATAGAGTTAAAAATGAAAAATATTGCACTGTTTATTTTATATAGCCTACTAGCTTAAGGGCTAGTAACAGCCTTGCTTGGGGCGTTTTGTTGATGGACTCCGCCCCCTACAATCTGCCTTTTGACCAAATCTCATTCACCTATAGGAATTGGAAATAGCAGAGTAATTATATTTGATTAAAAATATTAAAACTTAAGGGTGCAGCAGATTTGGCTTTATCCAGACTGCACCACGTGGAGGCCTGCTGCATTACAGTCCATAGAAATGAGGGAAATAAGTTCCTCAATTGGAGTAAAATGCAACTTCCCTCATTTCTACTCCTGATTTCAGCAAAATATATTGCTTAACAGGGACATGAAGATTTAGTTTGAAATGTTTTCTCGAAATAAATGTTTCACATGCAAGTTTCTCATTAAATTAAAGCGCATAATAAACAGAATAGATAAGCCTTGATTAAGCCCATTTGGGAGGGGCCCAAATTAAAATCCCTATCCCATACATTAGGTTCAATTTAGCTTTTGAAAATGCTTTTTAGATAGGGTTCTCATCTTGCTACTCAATCTCAGAACCTTTTTGAAATTTGACTCTAAAAGACAGGGTTTTTATCTTTTTGGTACACTTAATGTCTGCTCAGGAAACAAAATGTTCCGATTTTTTCCTGCTTTGAAATATTAATTCCGCACACAATTGAGCGGAATTCCGATTCTCAACACCCCTAAAATTAGCAGAATTCCGCTAATTAGCGAAAATCACAAGCCTGTTTGAACAATAAAAATAAATATCAAGTGTTTTTAAATTAATTTTAAGATTTCCAACCAAATCTTGGCTTCAGACATATAGAAATAAAAATTTAAAATGTTTACATTCAAACTAAGAAATTCCAGCGAAACAAAAAACATTCACATATAAGATAAGATATGCCTTAAGATCAGGGGTTGGCAACATGCCGCTTGCGAGCCACATGTGGATCTTTTTATGTAAAGTTGCGGCTCTCTAGTCTGTTCATTTAGAATAGGCACTTGAAACATGATCAAAAACACTAGTCACACAACTTCAGTGACCAATTTTCTACAGTATTTTTCTGGGGGAGAACCCCCAAACACCCATCAAAATTTTAGAATATATGGTTCAGAGGGAGAATACTCAGGATGCCATTGTAAAGAAGTACTAGTAGCACAGGAAAAACTAAACAATGAAAGGAAATTAAACTAGACTAGTAGATGAAAAGAAGTGACTTCAACTTGTTCTGAAAAGGAAGAAAAAAAATTGTACCATATCTCCAAATCAACAAAAAATTCTAAATTCAACACTTAAAAACAAAATCTCAAACAATTCAATTTCTAACCTTACGCACAAGCACCTCTTTCATGGAGAACCTCCGCCTGTGTGTGCCGTCTTGTAATGTTGTTTTATCTGTCAAACATATATTATCCGAGTGTCCCAGATTTCGATTAGTCAGGCGACTGAGACTAGGCGTAGAATATCCAACGCTATCCGATATTATAGGTATAGGTGATGAGTACCACAAAAATATCTTCAATCTTCTACGTGATATAAACTTGATGAATCGTGTATAATTTCAAAGTCTAGGGTATAAATGTCTTGTGTTTGGCGCGGAATGGCCAAATATGGCTCTTGCGCCATAAAACCCCACCAACCAACCAACCAATTTCTAACCACACCTTTGAAACCTATACAACACAAACCAGAACAACAATCCAAATTCAGAAAAAATTCTCAACTAAAAATCTCAACTATTTAAACTGCTATAAAACTCACAAACATCAAATACCATAATTAAATCCCTTTAAGGTCGTGGGTTTTCATCCGGTAAAGCTGCCACCAATAATATAAGACTGTAATGTCTTAACGAAAACATTTACAAAAATACGTCTATTTATTCAAAACATCTTTTCACTCTAAATATATAAAATGGTACACTTTTTTCTTCCTTTTCAGAACAAGTTGAAGTCACTTCTTTTCATCTACTAGTCTAGTTTAATTTCCTTTCATTGTTTAGTTTTTCCTGTGCTACTAGTACTTCTTTACACCATAAACTAGATGCACAGAAATAAAAATACACATTCATTTCAATAACGAGTTCAAGATATTGCACTGATAATTTCACTTACTAGATTTGAAGGTTATGGATTATGGATAGAAACACGCACTAAACATCCATTAAATACACTAACATGACTAACCACAAAGCATATTGCACTGATACAGTGTAAACTTGACTAAAATACTTTTTGGCATATAGTAATTAAAATCCACACACAATTAGTTTTACACTTTACACTAATCACTAGATAGAAACAGGCACAAAACATCCACTAAATACACAAACATGTAACAACTGGGTTAGATAAAGAAATATACACAAAGCATATTTCACTGATACAGTGTAAGCTTGACTATAATAATTCCTGGCGTATAGTAATAAAAATCCGATTAGTTTTACACTTTACTCTATATACTCGCTGGTTAATTTATCACTAATTCTCTTGTCCCTGAAAAAAGTGAAAAAAGACTATTTGAGTAATGCATAAATAAATATTGAGTAAAAATATCTTGCTTGAGAGCCAGAAATTTCAATCTATGGTCAGTAAGACACTTTTATATTACATAGGAGCTAATTAGATTAACTTCATTTATGCAGTGTTTCACAAATCCAAAATTAAGACAAGTTGTAAACACTCCTGGACATGCAGCATGGGTTGGAAGCAAGTGTCAACTAAAAACAGGTCCCTTACTTATTACTTGAAGTAACTATTATCACTATTGAACATTTTTTAAAATGAAATTGTGCATAAAATTACCTTCGAGCAATCCTAAATTTGGCTTGCATGAACCAATCACTGACAGCGTCTCTAAACACATTTTCTTTGGAATCTTTGAAAGTTACCCAACAAACTTTTGAAAAGAAAAACAAAATTTGGAAAATTTTAGTACCCAAATTCTGTATTCATACTTAAAAATTAAGTTTGAACCAGTTTAAATGTATATAAAAAGAATTTTTGCTAATGTGCCTTTTCTTTAGATATTTTTCAGACTTAATATCACACATACAAACATAATTCAGTACTTTATTAACCATGTAATAAACATTCTTCTGACCCAAACAGTTTTTTATACAATGGTTAATTTAGTTTCAAAATAAATTGTCTACAAAAACAGGCTTTATGTGCAGTCATTTTTCTGTTGCTTTCCCCATTACCAAAAATTTACACATCCCTAGTAAAACACTTAAGTATTAATTTCTTTACTTTAAATAACCTAAAACACAAATAAATTCAAAAAGTTACCTTTAATAATCATATACATTGTGGTCCTCTCGAATGAAACTTTAAACATCCCCATTTTATTTCGGCCAGTCAATGAGTAACGTAATGCTGCCTCATCACTAGATATTTTACGGAGGCAGTTGGCAGCCAGCCCCCTGCAGTCCTTTCCATGGACGGTCAGCATCATTTGTTTCTATAAAAAATAAAATAATGTACAATATCAAATACTTAATCTAACACACTGTTGTAACTTGTGCAATGAGTCCCTTCACTATAATGATTTGTTTAGGTAAACAGGTTTTGGTAAAATCCCTCACTCCTTTGTTTCACATTAGATCTTAGCTTTCTTAACAGCACACCTTTACCCCCATCCCTAATCTGAATATGCTTGACTAGGTCTTATCTAACCCACCTGTTTAACCACAAGAATGTGGAATTAAAATACAACTGGTTGATATGCAGTAGAAATTAGTGGTAAGACTTTACATAGCTCATATAGATATGAGTGAGAAAGACAGCACATACCAGTTGGTTTTTTAAAGTGCTACTAGCACTTACTCTCTCATCAAAATCTTCAACCTCTGCAGGTCCCACGGGTATTATTTTTAGTAGTTCCTCCCAACTGGGAGCTGCCGCAGACTTGGCTGTTTCCTTCGATTCAATAGCAGCCACCAAGCCGTTTATCTTTGTCTCCAACCTCAAAATTCCACCATTCACGTCCTGTTGCTGCTGCAAAATTTTATATAACTGTTGCTGGTGCACCTCTTGATTTGTCTTCTATTTCTGAATTTCCTCCATTATATCTAAAAGTAAAACACATATGCATATTGAATTATAATTTCTAAGGATATAACTTAAAGATAATGTAAAAATTTGCTATTCATTAAAGAAATGATGTAAAATATTTACTTTTTTCATCATTATCAGGATGAATTTCTGAGGCAGATACTTCTAACCTGTCCCTTTTGGCGACAGACCCCTTTACAGAGGAAACTGAAATTGGAAAAATAAATTAAAGATATTTATATCCTTTGTTGTTGGATGAGCATAACTTGATCAGTTTTTAAAACTTTAATCTCTTTCTGTATAACTAAAAGTAACACATTATGCATTCTCTAATTCAAATTTATGAGGCTAAAATTTACTAGAATGTAAAAATGATATACATGATAATCTTTTTTATATACATCACTTAGGTTAAATATTTACCTTGCTCATATGGCTTCTGTAGACTCAGAGGGAGATCAACCCTGGCCTTTTTATAAACCGGTGGTGAGTGATGCATTTGTAACTGGCAATCCATATTTTGCGTTGATGTGCATTTAGAACTTCATTATTAGTTAGCTGCAAATTAAAGTCACTGGCTAGCTTCACAGCACAATCATTGACAACTTTTATTGTGGTTGCTATTTTTTTAGCATGGGAATATTCTTCTCTTTCATGCGAATTATGAGCCTCATGTTGCAAATACTTGCTATCTACTTTTAGGATTCTAAAAAGACTCGGTGTTTTCTCGGTTACAAAATCTGACATAGTTTTGTTTTGAAAGGGTATAATTTTTTTGGTGTCTAATCTAGGAGTTAACTTGGACTTTGGTCTCTGTAAAGCTCTAACCATAGAAGTTTTTTTCTTGAAGAGGCACGTCCTTGGAGAGAAAGCTAATCCAACAAGATCTTCATTTAAGTACCAAAGTTGACTCTTAAGCTTTTGATGAAATATAATTAGCCATCTCTCCTTCCTCTCAAAACCTCGATTTTTTTATCTTAATGCTCTATACTGTAAATTTTCTAATTTATTTATTTCAATTCATACTATTGAATTCAGATATGAATGACCCTCAGAGCTTTTAAAATTTTCTTAGCGCGGCAAGATGCCTTGCATAATCCATTGCGAAATAAATACACTTAATTGCAAACACATATGTTGCTTAGGGTGTCTCAAAAAAACTTTTTTCGAAAAACCTCGCTCCCCAGGGCTTTTCCCATTCCTTTCGGTCCCAAAAGATAGTGTGTAAAGTTTCAGCCTCCTAAGTTAACTCTAGGGTTTGCCTGTAGAGCCCCAAAGTTTGAAAAAGTGGAAAAAATTACCAATTTTTAGAATTTTTAAAAATTATATTTTAAGATTGATACTGTGATGAAACCGGTTCAAACGTGTCATTTAGGACTTATTTAGATGGAATATATTTATTTATGTGTATTAACTGCACCCTATAGCCCCTATAATTAAGAATTAAACCGTACTACTTAGGGACGTTGCACTCGCCAAAGCTTATAATGCACTACCGGTAGACGAAATGAATTAAATTTAAATTTCTTCAAAGGAACTCCCTCAAATGATGTAATTTGGTGCTAAATTGATATTATAAATTATAAAACCATTGAAATAACAATAATTAGGTTTTCCATTGAGCTTTTAATTTAAAAATTGATTTTCTTCAAAATTTCTCTTTTCTAGCTGATCAAACCCAAAATTTATATAAAAAAGAAGGTTGTTATACTTTTTTAGATACCAAACATTGAAACCTTTATAGGGGTTTCATTTTTAATAAATAGAATCAAATTTTAAACCGCGCAGATTGGAAATGACATGGATATTTCCTATACCAGATGTGAAAAATGATTTTCTTTTTTCAAAGTTAGGAAAATAGTTTAATACTTGTGAATCTTGGTTGAAATGTTAAAGAAAGAAGTTTTTAATTAAAATTTTCCCGTAATACGTTAAAAGGAAGTAATTTTCCAAACTTAAAAAAAGAAAATCGATTTTAACCTCTGGTATAGGAAATATCCATGTCATTTCGGATCTGTGCAGTTTAAAATTTAATTATACTTATTAAAAATGAAACCCCTATAAAGATTTCAATGTTTGGTATCTAAAAAATTCATCAACCTTCTTTTTTAATATAAATTTTGGGTTTGATCAGCTGGAAAAGAGAAATTTTGAAGAAATAACTTTTTACATTAAAAGCTCAGTGGAAAACCTCATTATTGTTATTTCAATGGTTTTTATAATTTACAATATCAATTAAGCACCAAATGACATCATTTAAGGGAGTTCCTTTGAAGAAATTCAAATTTAATTCCTTTCGTCCACCGGTAGTGCATTATAACTTTGGCGAATGCAACGTCCCTAAGTAGTACGTTTTAATCTTAAATTATAGGGGCTATAAGGTGCAGCAGTTAATACACATAAATAAATAAATATATCCCATCTAAATAAGTCCTAAATGAGACATCTGAACCAGTTTTATCGCAGTATCAATCTTAAAATATAATTTTTAAAAATTATGAAAATTGATAATTTTTCCACTTTTTTCAAACTTTGGGGCTCTACAGGCAAACCCTAGAGTTAACTTAGGGGGCTGAAACTTTACACACTATTTTTTGGGACCAAAAGGAATGGGAAAAGCCCTGGGGAGCGAGGTTTTTCGAAAAAAAGTTTTTTTTGAGACTCCCTAATGTTGCTTAACTACTTTTCAGCTGACCAAATCCATTAACTTTAACAAATTCTAAAAATAAAAGTGGTGCCTATGAGTTAAACTTAGGATCAAGAGAAAGGTGCACAGCTTCTGAGGGTCGAGACGAGGAGCACTAGGCGCCCAGAATAGAAGCCTGACTTAGCTCCATGTGCCTGCAGAAAACTTAGTTTATATTATTTTTCTCTTAAAGATTAATATGTAACCTATATTTCTTTTACGTTGCTAAAAATGTTCCACGAACCAGATGTTGATAATCACTGACAGTTAAGATATCTGTAAAATATACATTTTGAGATAATGAAAAGGATCATGAAGGTCTTTTTTTTAAAAATGAGATCATTCCAGCCAAGTATGCTTAATGAACTTTTATTTTAAAGGAACAGATTTTGACATAGAAATGAATTTTGACTAATTTGATTGAATTTTGCATAGTAAACATTGCAATATATTTATTAGTATTTGATTTGACCACCATTTTTTGCTAAACATTAACGCATACGCCGTGGCATAGAGTTAATTAAATTGGTATCATATATGTTGTCTCTTCTTATTTCTTCTCAACAAAGGGCTGCCCGATCAAAAAGGTCATTCACTACTGACGTAACATTTTCAACATTGATATTCTTTTTTCCACCGACCCCACGCATTTTCTATGGGATATAGGTCAGCGGAATTTCTCGGCCTCTCTAAAACTTGTATGAAGTTGTCTTCGAACCAGGTCCTGACAATACGGCTCGAATGTATGGAGCTGTTGTCCTGAAAAGGAAAGAATTATTTTAGATGGTTATATTTAAGCATCTCTCCCTATTGCCAATTATAAGGATTCATCGGAACTAAGCAAGGAGACCATGAAGTAGCTCTCTACCCTTCTACATAATCTTCCAAGTAACTAAACTAACCCCTAGATACCTCCAGTTTTCTAGAGTTGTAATATTTTCCAGGGGTTAATATCTTTAGACCGAAATGTAGATGACTAAAGCTTCTTTGCTCTGTGGTTTTTAATATAATCTGTCTTGGTCTGGCGCTCTATGCCCTGATTTGGGCCTTGCGCCATAAAAATCCAACCAACCAACCGAAATGTAGATTTTTGATTCAAGGGGATGAATTATTCCTAAGCCCCTTCCATGATAAAAATAAAATTTAAGTGGTAACTAAGTAATTTTTTGTGCAGATTTTTGTGATAGTTTTTCATAAAAAAAAGTTATAGACATTTCAAGGCAATCAGCTTAGAAAAATATAAAATATTTTATCTTTTATTACGATATTTTGTACTTGGGGTAAAATGAGTCATAGCTAGGCCTTCTGTATTAAGTAAAAACAATGTTTTCAACTTATATTGAAAGGTCAAACCAGTTTATTTTTTTCTCCAAATGAAGTATTTGAATTGCTACATTTGAACAATGTTCATTAACTTCGGACGTTTACAATTTCATTAAAGTACAAATTTGTAACATCCAAACATCAACTATATGGTGGATTCTCTATAAGTAGTGCAAGATGGGGTGATAGATAATTATTACTTTATTCGACACACAACACGCTGCCTTCCGGCTCGGGAGCTTGTACAGATCTGCGGGCGGGCAGTGTTGCCAACGCGCGCAAGGAAAACTCTGACGTAGCTGCTGTTGCCACTCTGGTATACAACATCTCCCCTTCCCTTAAAAAAATCAAAATCCATATACAATGAGATCCTAGACTAAATACAAGAAAACAATAATATCAATCAAATTTAAAACAAAAAAAAGTCACTATAAATCCATCCTTTCAGGAGGTCTCGTTGGACGTTGGGACCTCCTCAGCACTTCTGGCTCCCCATGCACCTCGGGGGTTGGCTCTGCATCCAGAGCTGCTTGTGGCGGAGGGGCCTGGGGTACCACAGGCGGGGCGGGAACATCAGGGGCCCCAGGCACCTCAGGTTCACGAACCCGAAGCTGATCTTGATGCCTGAGCACTACCCCTGCTGGGGTCAGTACCCTTGACATTACTCTGCCCAAGGAACTGGTAACCTCGCCTGGCAGCCACTTAGGTCCTTGACCGTGATTTCTACTCCAGACTGTATCCTGGGGTCTGTATTTGGGTTACCCCAACCCCTGATCAGCAGCTGCTGGTACCTCTGGAAGTAGCAAGTCCAGGCGACTTCTGATTGGCCTCCCCAACATGGCCATGGTTGGCGAAAACCCAGTGGCTGCAATTGGAGCTTTCCGGTAAGGGGCCATTCATTAATTACGTAAGGATGATTTTGGCAATTTTTGACCCCCCTACCCCCATGTAAGGGTGCGTAAGATTTTTCAAACCCCTCCCCCCCCTATTCTTACGTAAGATTCCATTTCATTTAATCAGTTTAAGCTCCAATAAAAAAGATACATCTGATATACCTTTATTTTTTTAATTAAAGCTTCGATAATATACCGAGATCATCAGCATTTTTAAGTTTTTCAGGGGTTATTTAATAGTTATTTGATTGAAATTTGTTTACATTGGCTTGGAAAATCTTACGTAAGAATTGGTTTGACCCCCACCCCCCAAGTAAGGGTATGTAGAGATTTTTCAAACCCCCCCTCCCCCTCGGGACCCTTACATAATTAATGAATGGCCCCTAATGGAACAAGAAGTTGTCCAGACACTCCTGGAACCTGCCACCTTGGATTTTCCTCATGGCATCTTTCATGGTCCGCACCAACCTCTCTGCCTGGCCATTCGACTGAGGGTGATAAGGTGCGATACGGACGTGGCTGATTCCACCCCCCCTCACGAAGTTGGCAAACTCCTGGCTCGTTAATGATGTGCCGTTGTCCGATACCAGAGTCCTAGGTAGGCCAAAACGGGCAAAAATTGACCGCAAGGCTGCCACAGTTGCTGCAGACGATGTGAAAGGTACCACGACGGCCTCTAACCACTTTGTTGCGGCGTCGATAACCAGCAACACAGTGTGGTTATCAAAGGGGCCTGCATGATGCACGTGGACACGGCTCCATGGGATAGTGGTGTAAGGCCAAGGAGACAACTGTGCAGGAGGCTCTGGAGCCTCCACTTGGCAAGCTTCACAGGTTCGCACTAAGCCCTCAATATCTTTGTCGACACCTGGCCACCAGACTGACTGCCTGGCCAGCGCCTTCAGCTTACTCATGCCTTGGTGCCCCGAATGAAGTTCATTTAAGACATACTTCCTGTACTTGGGAGGGACAACTCTGTTCCCTCGTAGGATAACACCTCCCTCCACCGACAGTTCAGCTCGACAGAGCCAGTAAGGTCGCATCTCGGTATCCACACACTTAGGCCAACCCTTGCGAATGGAATCTTTCACTTGAACAAACAAAGGGTTGGTGTCCAATTCCATTTGGAAATGATGCACGGTCACTGGGCTGTCATCAATAGCATTCAAAAGCAGCACTACATCTGCAGGAACTGTTGTGGGCGAGTCCTTTCCTGCCTTTAAAGGAAGTCTGCTGCAGGCATCCGCATTTGCATGCTGGGAACCCTTCCTGTATGTGATGGTATAGGAGTACGCCGACAGTGTAACTGCCCAGCGCTGGATGCGTGATGCAGCCATAGGTGCCACAGGCCTCTTCTCAGAGAACAAACTCACTAGGGGCTGGTGGTCTATCACCAAGGTGAAGGTTCTTCCCAGCAGAAATTTCCTATACCTGGTGACCCCGAAGATTGAGGCCAAAGCCTCCCTCTCCAGCTGGCTGTAGTTCTGTTCTGCCTTGGTCAGGGTCCGCGACGCAAAAGCGATTGGCTGATCACCAGTTCCCGATGGATGGGAAAGCACTGCGCCCACGCCATAAGGACTGGCATCACACTGTAGTTTAACTGGCTTGCTTTCATCAAAATGAACTAGCAGCGATGATGATGTCAGCTTCCTTTTAGCCAGTCCAAACGCTTGATTTTCAGCTTCGCCCCACCTCCAAGGCTGATCTTTACCAAGCAACCGGAAGTCACAAAAATAGAAGGAAGAGAAGACCAGGTTCAGATCATCTCATCTGATTGTAAATGTTAGTTGTTATTTCTTAAAGGCGAAATGAGTAAACATAACATACCAAATTTGGAGAATGGATCTAGCGAGGTTTTTTTTTCTTGAATTTCAGGAAGGGGTCGAACCACCGGGTTCGGTAGTCCGAAAAGAAGATGGAGCTTCAATGGGAACTTAGGTGGTCGAACTATTGGGGGTGATGCTGAGGAGGTCCCGAGATTGGATTAGGGGATCGCCAGGTTGATCCGAAGTGGGAGGACGATGTTTGAAGATCTGAAGATGCCGCGGAAAAAAACAATCGAGTCGCCCGGTTGACTCTGGGAAAAGATGATTGAAGAGGATGCCGCGATTCACTAAGAAAAATTTGAGTCGCCCGGTTGACTCAAGGGAAAAGGTGAAGATGCAGAGAAGATGTAACTAGAAGTTCATGCTGTAGAGGAATTTAGGAAGATCAAGTCCGAAATGATGAAGACAATTTTTGTTGGCCAAACTTTGTTTATTAATTAATTTTATCATATATCAAAACAGAGTCACACATCCCTCTTATATTTTAGAAATTTGTATCATGGTACAGTTCAAGATAATATATTGACGTGAGGCATATCGAAAATATAAACTACATGATGATGAAAAATGCCGGCATAATGAGAAGGAAAAGGGCCGCGGAAAACCGCACGAATACCCTAGAAAGCGGCAGAGATTTGTTTAGCTATTGAGATGTCGGGGAGTGTGTGTGAAAAATCGTGGGGAGCAGAATATGAATGTCAAAAGCAACCCCAATGGCGAGCGCCAGAAAAAAAAGCCAATAAAGTAAAGAATGAACTACAGAATTTTTAAATGGGTTACAATAAGGTGCTCTTATCTCCAGAATTAATTTAAAGTATTGGCGATTAAAAGAGTTCGTTGGATGGAAAAATTATGACTCGTCACGAGACAGAGAGGAGGAACCGAATAGTATAGAAAAGGCTGCGAGCGTGGGAATGATGAAACATTAATAGACAAACGGCCGAGCAAAACCGCATAATTTTGATTGAGAAAAATTTATGAGATGCGCGTGATGGAAAAAGGCAACTCCAAAGAAAGAACTAAGCCTAAAAATTGATAGCGGGAATTTTGAAATAAAGATACGAGTTTAAACACACAAAAATATGGGGTGGTGTGAAACATCACCACAGGGCTGAAGCTTCCCCGAAAGGTAATATCTTGTATCGAAAGAGACCCTTGTGGGTATTTACTACCAGCAGCTCCTTCGATGAGTCGTCCAATTCTAGCTGGCAGTACGCATCGGACAAATCGATTTTTGAGAAGGAGACGCCCCCTGAGAGCTTTGCGAACATGTCCTCTACATTAGGCAAAGGGTAGCGCTCCAACTCAGTGGTAGTGTTGACTGTCAGCTTAAAATACCCGCACAGCCTAACCTTCCCATTAGCCTTCAGTACTGGCACTACAGGAGTTGCCCAGTCTGAGCACTGCACTGGTTCTACACTGTAAAAAAAAAGTCTGTTGAATTTACAGAAAAAAACTATCAGCCAGGACGCCAGTAGATTTCTGTTTTTTTTACAGACTTACCATTTTTTATGGCTTTTCCCCGTTAATTTCACAGATATCATCTGTGATTTTTTACAGAATTTCCATATTTTTATGGCTTTATCCTGTTAATTTCACAGATATCATTAGTGATTTTTTACAGAATTTCCATCTTTTTACAGTTTGTTTCTGTTATTTTAAACATTGTTTTTAATTTTATTTTTAGGAAATATTAGATAAGATCTGTTTTATTGTATCTCTCTCCTTTATAGACAGACGACTAGAACATAAAAATATCCTTAGGCAATGATGAAAGCATATTGTCAATTTTTTTAATTTTTCATTCTGATAGTAATACTGCCCAAAATGTTTTGCTTGGTTCAATATAATCAGGCACGAGATTGCACACAAAAGTGAAAAAAGCACAGAGCATCAAAAATATTTAGCATGCAATATATAATTTTAGCATCGATTAAATTTAAGCACAACTTTTAAAAATGTAACAGATAAATTTTAATCTAAAAAAAAAATTGTTTTAGTGGTGGATTCAGACTTAGAGTGCCCCTGCATTTTTTTTTAACTAGAACATAATTTCTTTGAATGCGTTTATCATCACCACCAGGAACTGGAACCTTATTTAGTTACTCATTCTTGGTTTCTGTGGTGGACTCTGAGGCATTATCAGAGGATCTGCATTTTTTAGCTTTAGAACCTAATTTCTTTGAATGTTTTTTCCTTTCATTTTCAGCATTCTAGAACATATTTTTTGAAGAAACTCATGCCTGAATATCAGAATAAATCTGTTTATATTTTATAAATTAAATTCCACACAAAAAGTGTTATGAATTAGCTATAATAGATTAACATTCAAGGCAATGGGACTAAATGTTAGTAATAATGCCCAAAAATTTTCATTAGGTTCATTGTAAGCAATTAAGAATAATTCAAATGTGTTTAGCATATATTACAAATATATTAGCATATATTATATACAACTCAAAATTTAAAAATACTGAAATTTTATTGGAATATATATTTCACACAGATGGAATGTAAATATCTTCACAATTCGATTCATAACTTCCCAACATAAAAAAAGTTACAAATTAGCAAAATATATCACCATTTCAAAGAGGCAATGGTACACAAATGTATATCTTTTAAAAAGTTTCTTGGCTTACATACTACAATACTTCCTGGAATTTTCTCACTTTGATCAATATAAGAAATTAAAGACTAAAATTTGTATTGCTCGTCCCACAACTCAAAACACACAAAAAATGGAAAATTTAATGAAACATTCTACACAGATGGAAGAATGATTCTCTTCACAATTAGTAGGGTGGGTTGGGGTAATATGGGTCAATTTCAAGGTACCTTCACATTCTAAGTTTTATTTCATCAAAACTATTACTTTTTAATGATTTCTTTCAATTGGATCTTGACATTACAATCCTTGAGAACATTTTCATCTAATTTTATCAAATATTTTTTAGTTATAAGTTGGTTAAACTTGGCATCAAAAGTAATGACCTATTTTTCCCCAATGTGGGGTAAAATAGGTCTCATTGCAAAAAGATGTCAAAAATATATTTATTACTAAATATACATGAAAATAAGAAAAAAGGCAATCGGCTAAGCCGTTTTCATCTGAAAAAATTTGTTTTAAGTTGCACTTTAATGAAATTTTAAAAGTCCGGAGTTAATGAACATTGTTCAAATTTAGCATTTAAAATACTTCGTTTGGGTAAAAAAATAAACTTAAACTTGTATGACAGTTCAATGTATATTTGAAGGAAATAAGTTAAAAACATTGTTTTTACTTAATACAAAAGGCCTCTTTACTATGACCCATTTTACCCCAAGCCCAAAATATCGTTATAAAAGATAAAATATTTTATATTTTTCTAAACTGATTGGCTTGAAATGTCTCTCGGACTTTCTTTTATGGAAAAATATTACAAAAGTCTGCTGTAATTTATTACAATATATAGATATTTGGAAGTTAGTAAACCCTGTTTTTTCGATGACATCATTTACGGTTAAAATTAAATATTTTTTCAGTCCTCAAAATCATAAATATTAATTTTTGACAGTCGAGAAATGTTGCCAACAGGTAAAAGATTATAATTCAAAAATATGAGCGAAAATTATTCAATTTAAATTTGATTTATATCGACTTAATTAAAACTGACCCATTTTTCCCCAAGACCCACTTTACCCCAACCCACCCTAGTGTTTGGCTACAAAGTGGTTTTAACTACAAACTAGTCTGGAAAAAAGTTCTTGTAAAAACTAGTTAACTAGTCTGTATAATTTTGTAAGAGATTTTTACTTTTAAATTTTAATTATCTTTTCCTTATCAATGTAAAAATATCGCTTTAATGGAAAGAAAAAAATGAAATTGAAAGCCTATCATATTTAATAACATTGATAATTACAAGAATTTTAATTTTGCAATATTCTACTCTAAACCAAAAGTAGTTGAACTATTAGTTGCAACTAGTGCCAAACACTAACAATTAAGATATACATAAACTTCCACACAAAAAACTTATGAATCTCTCTATTCTAAAAAAAAGTTTTTGTAAATGGTTTCCAGAGAAAGGCTTTTTAATTACTGATCCGTATAACATGTTTTTGGTATCAAACTGTTCGGATTCTTTTGAGGATGTGCAAAGTGCCTTTAGAATTTCTAAAAAAATTCTCAATTCTAAGATATTTCCATTTTTCTGGATTACGGATAAGGTTGCAGTTAATAGCAAGAAACTGTCGTACAATTTATTATACCTCCAATCACAATGACCAACCGACGCTATTCCTTAATGATGAAAATAATTCCTTTCACGCTTTAAAAATGCGCTTCAAAATATGTACTTTCTAAATAAAATATTTTAAAAGACTGATAAGAGTTTTCCAGAAACTCACAGATCTACTATTCAAGTACAGAATTTCACACACCAAAATTAATTGTTTGTAAACATTGAGTGCAATGTAGATTTTGTCTCTTATTATTTTTAATAGCTTAAATCGTATTGTTTAAAAAGTCTGTTTTAAAACTAAAACTTGAATGATAACACTAGATATTTTGACGAGTTACTAGGTACTATATTAAATTTAACAGATTCATTGCTGAACGTTTTTGTAAATATTGAATTACAATAGCACGAGCAGACTTGATGGATATTTTCAAGGAAAACGTGTTGATTAAATTATTGATAATTTAACCAATAAATATTCTAACTTTTAAGAGAGTGTGCTTCTGGAAAGTTGGTTGACGTTTTTCTACTAATTGTTATAACGAATGTTTTATAAATAAATAATTTTAGTGAGCAGGGTTTTGTGGGGAAGGCCCTGCGTCAGCAGTTAACGGGGGTTGGCGAGCGATAGCGAACAGGGGGCGGTAGCTCCCTAGTAAACTAAAAAAATCAGATTCCAAAGAGGCAATAGGACAAAAAATATATGTTTCTTGGCTTCTACTAGCTGGAAGAATTGGTAGAAAATCATGAACTAGTGATCAATCAATTCATATTCAGCTATTTTGTTGACGAGGTGCAAAATTTTAGAGTTCACAGTTGCTCGTTTCTTCACATCGGGGTTCTTTTTGCAGCTTGTCACCGGGTTTATGCCAAGCAAACACCTAAATTAAATACAGTTAATGAAAACATGTTAACACACCTTAACAATTTAATGTTATATTCTAAGTTAAAGCTAATATTTTAAATAAATTAAAGGATTTAATTTTGAAAACTAAAAACTTTTATATTTACAAGGGGTCCAAAACTAACTGAAAAATTCAGTTGCCTCTTGCTGAAGAATTGTAACTTAAAATTTTTGGTTTCCAAAGCAAGATGAAACAGACCACATGTATTTTTCATTTTAAGTTTTTGATGAGTCTGGTTTTATTTTTGGGGCTCCATGTACATTGTGAGTACAAAGTTTAAACAATATACCTTTGAACAAACTCTAAAGTTGTGCTTGCAGATGTCGGGTAATGAATGTTGAAACAGTAGAAAGACATAAACAAAAGGGAAAATGCTTCGAAGAAGTCAACAACTTTGAATGCTGATACTTTATCGATGAATACAATGAAGGATTTTGCCTTTAGAGCATCATCACCTGAAAAAAAATTCAGGATAAATTAAATCAAAAATGTCAGAAATATCACAGGCAATAGTGTATAATATGTATACATACTACGAAGATGTTATAACTGTTGTACCCAAGATTGAATTCTAACAATCTTTATCTAGTAATCATTGAACTAAAGTAAATTTCAATTTGAATGTAAATGTTCACTTCTGGTATTCACCTACGGGTGAATTAGTGACTCTAACCTGACATAAGATTTGGATGCATGAGAGCATTGCATTGTAAATTGAGAAAATATAGTTGTAAAGTATCAGATCAAAAACTACCATTGATACTTACGAAAATAAACTAGGCAAGGTGTATTTGGAAGATCCAACACTTCCACATCTATAGCAACCTGTAATAAAAATTAACCAACTTTTATTAGAATTTTCTTTTCGGCAACTTTTGAATTGAACTGTGGCTTACAAGATTTTCAAATTTTATGCTTTAGAAACCTAAAATCTGAGCTTTTTAACTTTGTTTATTGATGCCCTAAGTTTTTAAAGAAATAAAAGGACAAAACATGTAATATTTACCATTTCGTGAAATTGGAAATATAAGTAAAAGAAAACTTAAAATCAATACTTATTAAAGGGTCCCTAAAGCTTTGAATTTTCCAAGATACACAGAATTTTATCCAGTAGAATAAATAAGATAAATTACATAATACTTACATCAACTCCAACAAATAGTTTATCTATATCTTCCTCAAAGTAGATAGCTATCAGTTGAATTAATGTTAAGAAATCTGCATCATCCATATCTGAGCATGATTCTAATACTTTTTCCATCAGCTTGAGGTTTTTTTTGGTGCATGGCAATGTTTTTAGGAAGTTAAAAATCCTATCTCCTTTCTGGGACAATGACTCTTCAAACTTTTTATCAAAACTGACCCCTACCAGCATTTCAAAATGCTGCAGCATTCCGTCCTTTGTAAATAGGAGGGACCAATTTTTTTAAGATATGCGATATCATTCTTGGAGTTTATTTCACTTCTTTGAGTAAAGTATGTATCAGACAATAATTTGTTGTCAAGGTCATTTAAGGTTTTTTTTGATGGCATGTCAATCATAACTTTTTTCTTATGTTCTTGTGTTTCAGGCGTTTCATTTTCTGGCAAATGGGCAGGCTGCCAGTTGATACAGCCATACGAGTCCGATAATTTTAGCTTCTTATTGCCTTCACTTTCTTCCTTAAGTCTTCTTTTCAATGTGTTGTAATCCGAACTTCTGTTTAAATTGTCGAATCTAACTTCCAGTTGTTTGGCGAGGGAAGTATGCCCCTCGCCAACCACTTCTCCACATAAAGCATCCGATAAAGATTCTGGATAAGCTTTAACTGTTGTTCTAGCTATAATAGCTAAGGCTTTTCTACCAGGTTTGGATGTTAATGCATTAATATCGTCTGAGACGATTCTGATTAAATTTCGTCTCAAACTAGGCGTGAGACGTTTTTTTTCTCTTAAAGTTTTCAGGAGTTTCATTGGCATTCTATGCCAAGAAACTTTAAAATCATAAGCCCAGTCCATGTTTTCTAAGCTTGAAGTGTGTATCTTTTCACTGTCTTTATTATCTGTAACTACCTGTTGTAACTCCTCAGGTTCTTTTGGCTCATTTTCTGCAAAACAGAAAACAAATATATGAATAGTGAAATGAAAAAATGGTACACTAATATAAATAAGTATAAACCATATTAAATAATTTCTGTTAATTAAAAAATTACTAGGTTTTTAAAATTGATGCCCAATTAAATTATATTTTGGCAAAAGTATTTGATTTCATTACCACATCCATATAGTTAATGTACACGAACACTTGAATGGCGTTCACAGAAAATTTGATACTCCAGAAAAAATTAAGCAAATTTTATAAAAAAATAGTTTTGCTATTTTTTACACAAGTCTTAGTTCCACTGATTTTTAATGTTCTGGGATGTATTTCATCCAAAAAATGTATTGTGCTAACAATCTATGCACTTCTTTTTTAATTCAAATTAGTTAAAAACTACAGAAAGCTTCTACAAAATTTTATGGATAGCTTAAGTTTGCAGAATGGTTTTTATTTTATATGGGTAATGCTCATTACCAACAAATTAGCAATAATTTGGATAGTTATAGTATTAATATTCCAGTTTAAATTTTTAACATTAAGCCAGGTAAGGCTGGTTATTCTTGAAACCAATTTTTATTTTCATAAATTCTTTTTTGTAAAAATGGAGATAGATTTTTCCTTAAGAGAAATGGATCACATTAAGCAGAATTGAATGAGTTTCAATGAGATTATTTTTAGTATTTTAATTTTTCCAGAATAGTAGCGCAAATCTTGATAAATTGATTTTTTGGCAACAGCTGACTATTAAATCTATTGGGACTAGACAATTTTTTAAGGATTTAATATATTTTAGGTACTTTTTTAGAAACGACTTTATCGCTTGCACTACTTTTCTGGAAAAGAACCTTATTTCTTTCGTGTTTCATTATTTCACTGGTACTACTTATTTTAAGTGCATATTCAAATTCAACTGTATGCTAAATTACACTATAAGACAAAAAAACTTCTTAATTATAAAGATATTAAATAGTACAATAGTAACTTACCAGCATTTTTCCAATGTTTTACAAGTATTCTAGCTTGAATTGTTTTCAAAACATCTTTCAAATCTTCAACTTCTACTAGGGATAAATCTGATTTCTTAGTTACCCCTAAATCAGATAATCTTTCAAGGACAGCCTTCAGATTTTTATCCTCAAGAAATGGCAACTGTTCTTTTATACCTAATTCTATAATGGCATCCATCCTATACATTTATATACAACATAAAAATTAATTCCTTTACATGATAAAAATATATTTATCTCAATAAATTTTCATTGTTATCAGATAAAATTCTCTAACTACATCCAACTTCAAAGCATTATGCATGCTTTTAACCAAAAACATTTAGAAAATATTAAGATTGGGATTTTAGTAAATTTAGCTGAGTTTCTAACTCACGCTTCACAAACATTAAGACCAAAACCAAACATTAAGAAAAAACTAATAATTTTAAAGAAAATTTCGATTCACTCAACGTTTTTTAATAAAAAAAAATAAAATTATTTATTATTTAAAAATTTAACTTTTTTTGCTAGCCATAATTGCCTTAATATGTTTAAAAGTTATTGTGAACCAATCTTTTACTTCTATTAGAGATCATTCAAATATTTTTAAAAAAATTAAAAAGTTGTCACACCCGTCATGAGGATTTTGTCACACCCGTCACACTAAAAACTCATACAAGGAAAAATGTTAATGGAACTGTTAAAATCAGAACTTTGGAATGTTTCAAAGACTTGTGATCAAAATTAAATCTTGTAGAACAACTTTTGCATCTTTTTTGTGACGGGTGTGACAGAAGGGAACCATAAATTCAAAGGTTCCAAAAATCAAGTTTTGAATTTTTTTTTGGAAAATTTATGGTTTTATTAGGTAAACAAGGTCAAAAATAGGAATATTATGCATTTTTGATGAAAATTTAGCTACATTTAGTGTTGTTAAAGCTAAGATGTAAATACCCTATTTTACATACTTGAAAAGATTTCAAATTTTTCTAACTTTGAGCCCTCAAAAAGTACACAAGAAAATTTTTTAAAGCTTAGCTCTCTGTAATTTCATCAGGTTCATATCTTTACCTTTAATATAATGTATAATTTATATTTATAACACCATTTTGAAATTTCAACCCTCATGTCCACTTTTTCATGGAATGGCCCTACAGTAGAACTTTCCAACTCCTCATATAATGTTTTCTACATAATAAGGATTGGTTGTAAATGAAACACAAAATCACAGAAGACCTTTAAATGTAATTAAAAGGTAATGAGTCATTTAACTTAGATATAACACTCCAGAACCAGTTAAATAATTGCTAAAAATCTAAAAACTAATACATAGTGTTACCACCTTTTGAAAACCTTATATCTTTTAAATCAGGAGTCGGAAGGTAATAAGGTTTTTAAATTATGGAAGTAATATATTTTCCATACTAAAATCATTCTTTATTCCTATTCAGAAACAGCATGATGTAAACATATGCATTCATGTTTGTTTAATAAATATGCTGGCAATGGATAGTAATCTAATAATTTATTTATATGAATACAATTAGTTAGTGAACTTTTCATTATTTTGTGCACACCCCACTTATGCAAAGACATACTCTGAAATAGTTCAGTAACAAAGTAAACCTCAGCATCATTGTGAATGACAATTAACTTAATTTTACCAAATAAAATACCATCATCATTCTTTTCCACAGCCAAAAATAAATCTTTTTGGTAAGATATACCATGAATTATAACATGATCAGATACAACAGAATTAAACTGATTCACACTACTTGGTAATGAGTTCTGAATATCTTCATTAAACATAGAAGTACAAAAGTTTATGGCTTTGTGAACTGTAATTCTATGGGGGAAAAAGTTTCCCAAATGAATGTAAGTTTGTAAAAGTTGATGTCGAAGAGAAAGAGTTGAACAAATGTTTTTAAAATTGCAAGAATGTCTGACACACTTTTTAAAATACCCGTGTTTACTTTCAAACCTTAAAGTCCACAGTCTAATTAAGGGACCAAACTGGAATATAAGGGAGGGGTAATGACACAGAAAGTGATGTTTGGGTTTTAAAGGGTCTGGGAATGCCTCAGAACGTAAATCTATATATTCTTCAATGATTACCTGTAAATAAGATATTTGTTCCATAGTTATTTTTGGAGCACAAACTAATTCAGTAATTTTTCTTAACTGCAAAAATAAGCTCCAGATATCATTATCCTCATTTTGAATTTTAGGTCCAATCAATACTGGTACTAATCTTAGCAATAACCAATTCTGAGCAGCATGACCACTGATTTTCTTTCCTTTAAGTATTCGGTTAGGTTTATTTCTCCCATCCATTCCCTTATACTGAAAAGTAGCACAAATTTGATTTAGATAGTCATATGAGAACCACATTTTAACTTCTATGAAATACTTAAGAAATAAAGCCATATCATAAGCTACAACACCTTCGAACAAATCATGACCTAAACAGGGAGGGAGGCCAGGATTACACACATGGAAAAAACTTAATTGATTGAACTGAGATTGAAATTTTATACCAGCAGAAGACGTGAGAGTAGCATCAGTTGATACTAAATCAACTGTGTTTTCGTATGATTCGGGACTGCGAATTTCTCCAACTACATATGGAGTTTCTTTAAAATCCTTTTGTGTTATTAAACAATAACGGCAAAAGTATTCACTACTGAAACTTTCTTGGAAACCCCCAATCATATGGGAACCAAGATTATCCCCAACAATAGCACTTACAGTACCCTTAACATTGACATTATCAACAGTTATACCTTGTGATTCTAATGTCTTCAGGTCAGATATTAACTGTGAAAATATTTTTTCCTGACCAAAGAATTTTAAATCATTCTCTAGGCATAAGATTACCAATTGAATATTATTTACATTTGATCTGTGTAATGGATGTAAATTAGCTAGCGTGAAATACACACCTATAATTTTATGTTTCTTTTTTGCTGAACCTAAGGGATTTACTACTTCAAATGCATCCTGAAATAAAATTAATGAAAGAGCATTTGGACAACTTTTAAAAAGTTGATTACTTTTAAAAACTGATCCATCCATTACATCAATTAATTCCCCACTTATAACATTTCTATATTGATTTTCTTTTATGTGCTTTGAAATATCCTTATCACTTAGCAAAACTTCAAGAGTTTCAAAATAGGTACATATTGTATACTACATTCTTGTCTCAGTTCATTTTGACCAAGAGGTATTTCTACTGGTGGTACAAAATTAAATTCCTTGGTGAAATACTGCATTCTTTTATAGTGAGTGCTAAAAGTATCATTAAGTTCTCTCAGGATGCTATTTTCATTGAGTAAGTTTAATGTTTTTTTTATTGTCTCCTCATCAACTGATAATGTACGTAAAGTATCCTTTAACTTTATAGAAGATATGTTAGACACTTCTACATTCATTTCATTCAATTGCTCAAGAACATCTTGCACTACAGCACTAGGCAATAAATGTTTAGCATACATCTTTAAGAAAAATAATGCAGTGCTCTCTTTTAAATCAATAACAGAGTCAGTAGTCTGGGTTGGATAAATGAGATCATTTTCAGCAGATTTTGCCAGAGGTATTTTATTTACACCAGAATCTGCAATATTTTGCTCCATCACATCACTGACATGTCTGTGTATGCAAGAGTTGGATATTTTTTCAACAGAATGGTTTTTATGATATCGACTTAAGTGACTCGTAAAAGATGATTTTGAGGAGAAATTCACCGAACAATTCGAAAAGGGACATTGAATCTTCACACCCTTATCTATATGTAATTTAAGATGTGATATAAGTAAAGTAGTTTTTTTGAAAGTTAAAGGCTTACAAAACTGTAAAGGGCACTTAAGTTCAAAATTTTTTATTGTATTATTTATATCAGCATGATCTCTCTGCAAATGAGATCTGAAAGCAGAGTATGTTTTAAATCGCCGACTACATGTCGAAAAACCACAAGGAAACTCGTAGTTATGCCTATTCCTGTGTACCCGACAATGAAGCATATATATTTTAATGTTACGAGTTGAGTAGGAACACTGTACACATTTAAATACTTGGGCCACCATCGTTAAAATTAAAACAGAAAAAAGTCTTAGACAAGTATTGAAATATCAAAAAAATTCCTGAATTAACAGCATAACGAAACGTGCAAGTCCATATTAGCCCATAATAAAATTTCAAGATTAGAACACTTTTAAAACATAAAAATGTAATCAATGAAACTAAGGAGTGTTAATTTCAAACTTACTTTTTCAAAATTAATACCTAACTTACAAACCTAACACTATTACACACACTACCTTTAAGAACGGAAATTGATTGATGAAATCCGAAATCGAAATCGAAACCCGTGCCCCCGTGCGTGCGGTCCGGTGTTGTAAAACAGTTACAGTGATTTTCAAACCGTGTTTAATATTTTATGAATGTGGCAAGTTAAATTTTTGGGGGAAAAAACGTCATGAACATGAACTTTAAACGTAAAGAATAATTTTAAAATTCTTTCTAAACTTCTGTTTCGTAATTTAGAAACATAAATCTAATATTATTCTCTTTAAATAGAAAGAGACGTAAAATCCTTTGAGCAGCGCCATCTTTGGAGAATAAGCTTTACTACATTACAAATTAAAAAAACAGAAAAAAACTGTTTTTCTTAAAAACAGATATTTTCTGCTAGAAAATACGGTTAATTTTTGTAAAAACAACAGATATTTTTTACAGTGTAGCACACCTAAGTCCAGCAGGCGATCAATTTCCTCCTCCACTTTAGGCCGATAGGCATAGGGCACTGGCCTGGCCTTGAAGAATCTCGGTGCCACTCCTTGAATCTTATTCAGGTGCACCTTCACCTTTTGTATGTGGCCTAGGCCACCGGCAAACAATTCCCTATGGTCATATAGGATCCTTTGGAGTGACCGAGGGGTTGCCTGAATGGAGTTAGCAAACTGGGGGGGCAGGGCCGTATTTAGGCACGTTCAACATGTGTTATAGCACAGGGCGGAAAAATTTTGGGGGGCGGCAGATTACACAAATTCATAATGATACATACTCTATATACAGTTTTGAAAAAAAAATGTACCGCACACAGTTTTCACTACGGGAGGTCGGGAGGATTCTAGGGTTGAGTCATTCCCAGCATCCGGTCACATCCCCCCAAAATATCCGAACGAAAAAACAAATACCAAGCATTGTGAAGTGGTGGGCCAATTATCCGACACTTTTTTCCAACACCCAACTCCTTGACGGGAAATATTTCCTTACTACGGGAAATTACTATTATTTCGGGAAATATTTACTTTGGTTTCCCGGAATGGAGAAGACACCACACCGAGGCCCCGACCTTTTTAGAGGCCCCACCACTGCAATTTAACTTCTCCGTCAGGGCCTTCCAGTCTCTTTCTTTGTCACGACATGTGTAGGAGGTATTTAATTTATAAAATGCGAGATTCAAGTTTAAAGAAAGAACGTGGGAAACCAAATTCCCGCGCTGAAATACGAAGAACGAGATACAACGTGTTGACGCGGAAGGCTACAAAGTATCGGATAGAAAGCTCTCTTTTGATTGGACAGCTCCCTTCTCGATACAAAATCGAAGGAAATCGTAATCGAAACCGAGATCGCGCTACGGCCTTTTGGAAGGCAAACGAAGGTAGTGGAATGACAAAATGAGTTTTTCGAGTACTCCCTTTCCACTTTTCTTGAATATGACTATATACGATGTGATCATGCTCAGGCCCCATATCAGATGACATGGTCATCTTCGTTCTGTCGCAATATTGTCAGTTTGTTACCCTGCATCTTAAGAATAGGAGCTTGTGTTTTTTGTGCGTTAAAATGGATGGGCTTTCTTGAGTGGATCGGAGTAAAGGAAGAGGGTCGGTGAGAGAAAAAAGTTTTTATTCTTAATTAAAAAATTGTTTTGCAATATACTTCTAGAGATGTTGATGTTTTAACTCCTCGATTTGTAATCTGCAGAAAATTGAAACCTTATTCATGTTAAATAGGATTAAATGCTAATTTCACCCATGCGCTGATCCAAGGTGGGCACTCTGGGCAGTGCCCCCTCTCGGACCCAAAAATGTTCTCAAAATGAGTTAAAACCCTACTTTTACAAGTTAAATTTAAAAAAAAATCCCCATACCCCCCTGCGGTTCCACAAAGGTGGTGGTGGTGGTTTAGGTTTTAATGGCGCTAGGTCCTCATAAGAACATATAGCGCCAAACAAGACATAAGATTAAAGTTTCAGGCTAATAAGCCATTGTCGAACGCAGTCTATGCGTAGTATATAAAATAATTTTAAAAATTTAAATCAACTTGGTTAAAAAGGGATAAGGTTATAAAATATACACATGTAAAATCAGTTAGACGTGGTGAATAAAATTAACGGTTCCACAAAGGAATCTTGCATGAAACTTTTGAAAAAATCCTCAACAATTTGATATTTTGTGTCAAAAGGTAAAGACCCCACCTTTAAGAAGTAGACTTTTAAAGAAACAAGTGGGGTATTTTCTTGAAACAGGAAATGAAATAGAGGGGGGCGGCAGTAAATCAATACGCACAGGGCGTAAAAACCCTAAATACGGGTCTGGGGGGGGCAATGTCCCTCAAGACATTTGAGTCCTTGATCCAGTCCCTGCCCATAAACTTTGCAGTACAGCTGTGTACCACCATTAAAGGAAGAGTCTTTTTAGACCCTTGGTACACAACTGCTACTTGCATCACACCAGCTATGTTCAGTTGATGCTTCGTGAAGGAGCGCAACTTTACAGTAGTCTCCTCCAAGGGCGGCAGTATGCTGCGGTGCTTCTCATAGAAGGTAATATGAACAATGGTGAAAGGGGCCCCAGTATCTACCTTCATCAACATGGGAACACCCTCAATTTCGACGGAAACCAGGCAAGCTGGCGGTGACTCCGCCTGAGCTGATACTGAAAACAATCGTTCCTCTGCTGGTGCTTCGTCGCTCACCTGATGCACTCGATCGTTGGGCTTCCTTCCACCCCTTTTCCTTGAGCTGCGACCTTTGCTCTTGGACATGCACATTTTGGTCGAGTGGCCCACCTTTCCACAAGAGTGGCACTTACTTTCGTTGTACTGGCAGCTTGGTGTCCGGTGTCCCTTTTCACCGCAGCAGTAACAGGTCTCGTCGCTCCCCTTTGCTCCAGAGGCTGTAGGACCAGCTCGTGGATTATTCTGCCGAACCACGTTCACCTGGCCTCCCGATGTGACGCCAACGCCGTCCCCGCGAAGATCAGATGCATTCTTATTGGCCGCTTCCATCGCGACGGCGATTTCCGTAGCACGCGCGAGCGTTAGGTCCCGCTCCGCGAGTAGTCTCCTCTGAATGGTCTCTTGGTTGATCCCGCAGACAAGCCTGTCCCGCAACATCTCGTCCAGAGAGTTTCCGTAGTTGCAGCCCTTCGCCAGACAACGCAGCTCTGCGATGAAGGTGGGAACCGTCTCGCCCGGCTTGCGCAAGCGACTATTAAATTTAAAGCGCTGCACTATGGCCGACTGGGGAGGCTCGAAGTGCGCGTTCAGCGTTTCAATGAGCTGGGCGAGAGGCCTTTGTGTTGGAACGGTCGGAGGTAATAAGTTCCTCAGGAGGCTGTAAGTTGATGCGCCGACCACCGTCAGAAAAATGGCCCGGCGCCTGCCGACGTCGTTCACCTCGTTAGCAATGAAGAACTGCTCCGTGTACTCCGTCCAGGACTCCTTATCTCGGTCGAACTCCCCGAGCGCTCCGAACAAGGCCATCTCGAAAGCTTACCGGCTCCGCGCTGCTCACGTGCTCTGTTCAGCCTCGTTTGTGTTGTGATGAAACGCTATCACTCCTTCGCTTCTAGCCCTCAGGGGCACTCCTTGTTGGGGTGTGATGGGGCACACCTTGACAGGAGTGACGGGTGTCACAATCCCGAGGGTACCCCAGTGTCCTTCTGCCTTATTGAAAGGCAAATCTTCAGCCTGCCTGGTGATACCCCAGTATTTTGTGCCTTATAATTGGCCAATCTTGTTCTCACCATAGAAAACGCACCATTATATATGTAAATATTAAAAACTCGATTTAATTTACTTCTTGAACATTTATTTATATCTTTATATAGTTCTTGAGTTTTTCATTATAATGAAACTAAATTTTCTTTTGTTGTTTTACTTTACCCCTGTGGTATTTGTGCCTTTTATAGGCCAACCTTCAACACAAAGTCCTGTGGCATACCAGGGTTGAGTGGGACGAGGTTGGGTCTGATGATTTATAACTTATATGACGACCCAACGGACTGCTCGACCCTAGGGAAACTGGCATCGGGAGCGGGGATTTGAACTTCTCGAGGACCTTTGGACTGGTGAAGTGGGGTCTTGGAGGACACAGTCATGTAGAGGGTACAGGTTAAAAACTGAGTTTTGCGTCTCAGACCGCCAGATAGTACAGGAGCCCGGGGCAGCCTAACCAGCAATGTCCTGGCTGCTCTATCAGCTGGCGAATAATCCCGCCTGTCTTGTAGTTCCAGGTGGTGCCTGGATGGGGTCCTGCATGGCAGAGCGGGGGGCTCTCCCGAGGCCACTGCTGGCTGTTGACTCTGGGGCTAGCCCCACCAAACTGGTCCTCTGGAAGTTGGGAAGGGATTCTCCTCCTCCCTTCTCTATGGAAGTCGAAAATATGAATTCCGATCAAAACGCTCAAACCCAAATCCCCAACCCCTTTCCTCCTGAGCATGGTGGTGATACCACCAACCCTTCTCCTCCATTGGAGCAACCTAAAAACTTGTCAAAAGTAAACGATGCCAGATTTTTTATTATTAAAAAGAAAGAAGGATCATTTAAGGAAACATCTCCTATCTTGATTCATAAAAGTATACTCGGTATGGTTGGCGATGTAAAAAATATTAAAAAACCGCTGGTGGTGATCTGTTAATAGAAGTCGAGAATGAAAATCAAGCAAAACTAATAATGAATTTAGAACATTTGGGAAACATGGAAGTCGTCGTCTCACCGCACAGATCTTTAAATTCTTGCAGAGGTGTTATCTCTGAACCCGATCTTTACAACGATACAGAAAACGATATCCTCTCTGAACTTGAAAATCAAAAAGTTATAGATGTTAAAAGAATTATAATAAAGAAAAAAGATCATGTAATAAAAACGAAACACATTATACTTACATTTAACACAACTACACTCCCCAAGTCTGTTAAAATAGCCTATCTCAATATCCCAGTACGCCAATATATTCCCAACCCCTCGCGCTGCTTCAAATGTCAGAAATTTGGTCACACTGCAAGAATTTGTCGTGGAATAGCAAAATGTGGCGAATGTTCAAGCCTAAAACATATCTCTGATGATTGCGATGCTGCCACCGCCAAATGTGCTAACTGTGAAGGCGAACATCCCGCCTATGATAAAAAATGTCCCAGATGGTCAACAGAAAAAGAAATAGTCACTCTTAAATACGAAAATAATATCACTTTCCCAGAAGCTAGAAAAATAGTTTATAATAGAACACCCAAACCCAATATGTCCTACTCATCTGCTGTAAAATCAACTAGTACCCGAGGAACCCAGACAAACCTGATATTTAATTACAATTTCAATCCGAAATCGTCAATAGAAACAAAAGATAATCAATCCTTGCCTTCAACCAAGTCAACAAACTCGTCTCAAACCACTGCAAATCCAAGCCAACCTGAAAATAATATCAAAAATAACAGCTCTGTACCTAAAGCAATAATTAGTCCACCCCAAAACGTACAGAACCACCGGTATGCGTCTTTTGGCGAGGCAAAAATTAAAAATTTCCGTCAA
Source organism: Tetragnatha versicolor (assembly GCA_024610705.1). Taxonomy (NCBI): domain Eukaryota; kingdom Metazoa; phylum Arthropoda; class Arachnida; order Araneae; family Tetragnathidae; genus Tetragnatha; species Tetragnatha versicolor. The sequence goes on from JANDEH010000013.1 coordinate 22,260,039, forward strand.
ACATAGGCAAGACGGGTCAATAGCTCTCCAGTTCTTATAGCTGATTTTGTCCGGCCCTGGAGCTGAGTTATCGAACTTTCTCAGGCGGTTCGCAACCTCTTGCGGAGAGAATGGTTCCAGAGGGACAGGAGAGGGGGCAGCTGTGATGCCTTGGGCAGAATAGATGCTAGTGTCAATCTCAAAATTCGGTGCAGGCACCGAAAATCTTTCTGTTAGGATGTCCTTTGAGAATTGTGCATGCTCACTTGGGCCCTCAGTGATGAGCCTGATCGCTTTTTTGCGATTGGTTTTGTAAATCTTCTGAATCGTGGCTGGGTCAGCCACATTCGGAGGGCAAGAGGGCTTCGGAGGAGGATCAGGTTTTATCTTGAAATGCTCGTGTGTCTTCATATTGACCTGCATGAGCAACTCCTCAAATCTAAACCAGGCAAAGTCTTCATTCTCTTCAAGGGCGAGGTTTTGAAAAAGCCCAACAAAGGGCGTTAACGGATTATCACAACGTTGTTTGTTCTGTCTCGATGTGGGAGGGTTAACAGCTGGAGGAGGGGCAGATGATGGCCCTGATGCATTCAAAGCATTTTGCAGGTTCCTAACATCATCAAGAGAAGGGCCCAGTCTATTACCAGGGTTGTTGTTGACGAGGAAGTGGCCAGTGTTCCGGAAGTCGAGTTTGTTCTCGCACCAATTGCATCTACACGGTGCTTTTGAAGGTGGTTTTGTAACCCCTTGCAAGAGGAAAAGGGTCTCGTGCAAGTGTCGCACACATATAGCGTTGTGGACGGGTTAACCTTTCTGAGTACACCAAGACTCAAACATGAGTGCAACGAGGGTTTCATTCCGCACAACTCATTGCAATACATGCAAACATTAATCTGCTGCTCAAGGTCAGGGATAAAATGGTGGGCACGATCGAGGTGCTTTAGCAGAGACTTTTTGCTTCGGGTCCAAATCAAATTAGTTGAGGGATTCATTCGACACCCAGGGACTGGGCAAGCAGCCTCCGTGGGAAACGGGAAAAAGAAAGTCACTGTGCCATCCTCGAATGAGATTTTAGCAGCTGGCCTATCCACAAACCTCTCACAATCGGGAGCAATTTTGTCAAAGTAGTCACTTGACTTTTTCCTTTTCTTCCTTGTGGACTTTGATTGATCATCATCACCATCGAGCATGGTGGAAGTTGTAATAACTGAATCACAGTCAGAAGCGTCCTGTGCAGGTGAAGAGGGAGGGAGCGGCAGGACAAAATCATCAACCGAGTCAGGAAGATCTCTCAGGGTTGCAGTCGATGACGCCATACCAAGAGAGCGCTCTTTAGCAGCGATCAGATTTCTTCTATTCTTACACTCCCTTTTTAAGTGGTTATCTCTGTCGCGCGCAGAATGGGATGTGTAAGGGCAGTGGGGGCACTTTACCACGTGACCCTTACACTTGGGCTTGTGGAGCAAGAGTAGTGACATATTTTCAAAATTCGCGCCACACCCAAAGCAGCCAACAGGTCTTGTGTTAATAAAGATGTCATCTGATGTTGAATCATCACCCAAGTTCTCCAAGTGGACGGGGAGCTCAGGAGGGAGCATCTCAGGGCACTCAGTAGAGTGATCAGTGTCACGAAGGAAGACCTCGGAAACAGCACCAGGCCTCGAAACTGGGGCGCTGTCAACAACAGGCACAGTTGGATTCTTTGGGCAAGCACCAGAGACATTGGAACTTTTGCAACATCTCTTTCTCTTGTGCTGTTTGAGGGCGGAGATAGATTTAAAGACTCTGGAACAACTTGAACAATCAATAATTCTAACTGTGCATTTGTCATCAATTGTTAGAGCAAGGTCCGACGAAATATCACCCTCAGTGATGAGAGGAGATTCTGTACCAGTGCATTGCAATTTGTCAACTTTCGTAGGATCAGTAGGCATAGAAACAAGGGGTTCAACCACCTCAGGTTCAGACGTTGGGACCCCCTTGTGTGAAAGGTTATGTTGCTTTAGTTCGGCAACAGAATTGGTTTCGAACTTACAGGCCAGACACTTGATGTTTTTCTTACCCTTACTCTTGTTTTTTGGTTGCGTTCGAGTGTTCTTTCGAACCTCAGATTTCTGATTGTCAGTGGAAAGAGCCTTGTCAGCTGAGATGAGAGCTTGCAGCGAGAGTTCTCGACGAGCTTCAGGAGGAACAAGTTTGCAAGTAGCAATGTGACCTCTCAGATCAGTAACATTAGCAAATTGCTCAAAACACGACTCGCACCCAACAACGGCATTCGAGCAACCACTTGTGGAGGCCCGATGGGTGAGGAGGTCCTTAATCGTGGAGAAGCAAGCCAGGCAACAGCTACAGGCAGCAATAGGGATAACAGAAGGAGCATTGCAAGTACCCTGTCCAGTACGAGACCCGGTGTCCATATTAACGTGAGACCGATCAAGCACCAAAGGAGGCTGAGAAGGTTCACAGTTCTCGTGTTTGTCAAGCTTCGAAGACCGCAACCTAGAGGTGTTGCGTGAAGACAACGAGGCTGCAGACTCATAAGAGCAAGGTTTCATGTTATGTTTTTTCAAACCCTGGGTCGTATCAGCAGTAAAGGAGCAAGTGAGGCATTTGAAGGATTTGCCAGACCGCTTCGAGTTTTGCCTCGAGTCCTGAAACGTAACCCTTTTCACAACGGAGACCACAGACTTTAGTCTCTGAGGGGGAGGTGACTTCTCTGAATCTGAAGAGGAGTCCGCAAGGCTGGTGACAGGAGTGCTGACGGTTTTTAGTGCTGACAAGACACTCTGAGAGTTGCCTGAAGGGGCAGAGGACAGTCCAACAGGTCTTAGAAAAGCGGGATTAAGGAAACACTCCCCAGACAAGAAGTGTTGTCTCAGGAGGTACACATCAGAGAAGGCAGTCTTACAAGAGTTACAGTGACACCTAGCACCCCTGCAAGAACCAATGTCAACTTGATGCTGCGCCAGGAGAAGAGAGGTAGGGAAAGGCTCAGCACAAGCACCACAGAAGGCAACAACCCCAGACACAGCATTATTGCTAGGCAAAGGGTCAGGAACATAGACAGGCGAGTCAACCAGTACATCAGAGGCAGGAGGGCCAGGCTTTTCATTAGAGGAGTCCAACCAGACCGGAGTAGCGTTCGGAACATGCAAAGAGTTAAGAGAGTTCGCATGTTTTCTAATGGTGTGCTTAACCAGTCGCACAGCAGACCCATAAATGGTTGGGCAGCTGGGACACCTCAGACCACAGGCAGTGGTTCTGAGGTGCTGGGCCAGTCCGAAGAGCCCAGGACACTTAAGGTGACAACGTTCACAAGAGCAAGGGACCAGACCACCTTTCGTTCTGAAGATTTTCAGTCTCGGGAACCCGGATTTGCAAGAGTGTTCAATCTCACCAGTAGAGAGGGCACTACCATCATCTGAGGAGCACACCGAAGGAGGGGCAGGAACATTCCTCCAACCATGAAGAGGGACACCGAGCACACCGGTAGAAGACGGGGCTCGTTCACGAGCGAGTTCATTGTGAATTTTCACATGCATGTGGGACAAATCGGCAGAGCTCACAAGGCGACAGGATCTTTTATGAAGATTTAGTTCAGTCAGTTCAATGAAAGAAAATCCACAGTTGTCACAAATCAACGGACTAGGACTCGGCTCAACATTCGAGGGATTGTCTGTTAAAGCACCCTGAGGGAAGGGCATGGTTCTGGGAGGAGAGTCACAGATAGTAATCACCTCAGGCTGAGATCTATAAACAGAATCGTAGATCTCGTGGATGGTGACAAGATGCTCTTGGAGGGCAATGAAAGAGTCAAGAGGCAACTCGCAGTATTGGCAGATCACGCCGCAGGTGCTGTTTCGCAGATGTGTCTCAAGAGAAGCCAAATTTTCAAAGTCAACCAAGCAAGAGGTGCATTGGAGTTCGTGTTTCGTTAAGCAGGAGTTCGATGAGTCACCCTCGACCGAAGGAGCAGTAACAGGAGAGTGACCGACGGAGCAGGCTTTAAACACTCTAAACGTAAAAGCCCAACGGCCACCTTTCTTTTTGTCAGTTCCTGATATGCCATGTTTAAAGTTAACTTGATTTCGCATGACATAGAAGTCACCAGAACGGATTCTTCTGAAGAATGAGTTACCAGTTCTCCAGTCGTGCCTCAGAATCAGCGTGGCACCAGCCCCCTAACACAAAGTGATAACTTGATCCGAAGCATGGGTAGGCTCGTCATCCTTGTGCAGGCTTATGCCAGTCGTCCCCTCAGGGTAATGGACAACCAGGCAGGCATTGGGGGTAATGAGCTGGAGAGAGTCAACAATTTCTTGTACAAGTGGTAGTAATGGGTCAATGCTACCACAGGGAGAGATGCTCTTTTTTGAATAGACATAATTGGTATCTGCAAACAGCCATTCCCGACGAACACCATGTTTGCCAGGATGATAATTTTTGCACCTAGGTAAGCTGTTGCAGAGAGAGTCAAGAAGAGACAGGCAGTCCTCGTTTAGTCTACCAACCTCAACAGGAAACCCTTTAATCTTGACGACTGAGTTCCTCAAAGGAGGTTTCGCCAGCACCACATTATCAGCTACCACTGAACCCTGTACGATCGATTTGTCAGAAACAATTTTCACTGAGGAGCTATCAACATCAACAAGAAGTTCAGAGGTCACATCGGAAGCACAAGGCGACGAAAGCAGGCGAACAGGGCCCGGTTCACAAGAGGAGGTGGCAGGCAGGGGATCACTCAAGGGAGAGGAGTCACACAAGATTGGTGGTGCTTGTTCAGGTAGAGAGGTATCAACCAGGGGACCATCAGGTACAACCACTTGGGATAAACTGGGAAGCGTTGGTGATGTTGAAGAAGCCACCAGGGAGGAGGTGGGGTCAACCAGGGGCACAGCACGGACATCCACCTGGGACAGAGCCTCCTCCACAGGAACAGGCAACAAGGAGTCATCAGAGCAGGTAACCACCAGGGGCACAGCACGGACATCCACCTGGGGTACACAGTCTGGACAGGCAGCGTCACCAAGAGCATCAGAGGTGACGACAACAGGAACAGGCATAAAGCTCGAACCCACTGGATCAACCACTTCAACAAAGGAGGTCTCTCAATCTGCAAACAAATATCCAAGCAGTTGCCATTCAAATAAAATTAAACACATTAACCACCATATGCTCCATATATTTACCTCCAAATGAAGACATAAACCAGCAGGAACTAAATAACCTCATTGCACAATTGCCATTACCTCTCATACTACTGGGAGACTTTAACGGACACAACCCCATTTGGGGAAGCAATGACACTAACAATAGAGGTAAACTTGTCGAAAATTTTATAGATGACTTTGGGCTTTGAGTTCTAAACGACGCGACCCCAACGTATTTTGATTTCCCATCTAGAACATACCATCATCTTGACTTGGCACTGTGCTCACCATCAATGTTACCATTATTGAATTTTAGAGTTCTTGACGATCTTCATAATAGTGACCACTTCCCTCTGACACCAATGTTTATAAATAATTTCGATTGTCAGACTAACAATAAGGAAGTTGCATGTGTCAGATTTTCAAAAACAAGCAAGTGTTCCGTATGGTTTTTTGTATGGTAAAATGAAATATCTAGTCAGTTTTTCAAAAAAAATGTACAGGTAATTAAATATTTTAATTTAAAAGTCGAGAAAAAAACACGTGACTGAAAACGTTTATTGTTTAAACTATAAGATGACGTCAACAATAATACCATCAACTCCATTGCTTTACAACAATGTTTAATATAAGATGACGTCACATCCAAACTCTTGGCGTTTTCGCGCGCTTTTAAAAAGGGGATTTTTGTTGATTTTTTTGGCAATCAAAAAATTTCTCGATCGGCCTCAAATTTTGGGTAGTTGCTTATTTTTGATAGAGGAATCGATTAAAAAAATAAAAAAAAATCATGCAACTTCCTCATTATAAATTTCAGAGAAAATGTGCGTAATTTTAGTTTTAAATATCATAACTGTAAGTTTTTAGAATACTATTACTTTTATCGGTAATTTAATGCTATTTAATTTGGAAAGGACCATAGAGGAGATATAACAATGGAGTGAGCTTTCCCATTGAATCGCCTTCAAAAAAGAGTAACCATCATCGGTATGGGCTCCTGGCGACGATTGGCGCGTTATCGCTTTATTGGCAGTTTCAAAACTAATAAGAGGTCATTAAAATGATTTAAAAAATTTCGTGATAGTTTTGTAGTGATTATGCAAAAACTCTAAATATTTTTATTGTAGTTTTTTTTCTAATTTACTAACTTTTAAAAGTGGAGATATATTGAATAAAATAGGTCTTGACCTTACATTGGATGTTTTATTTTATTGTGTGTAATTAAGAATCATTATATTCCATTTTAGTGTTTTACTTAGAATTCAAATGTTTATAATTTTTGAGAAAAGTATTTTACCTCTCTAAAAACGTTTTTGCATTTTCAAAAATATTAACAAAATTTTTCACATTTTTGCAATCAATATCAGTGATAGGGGCTAAAAATTAAGCATAAACTGAATGTGCACAGCCCACAAGGATAATTTTATTAAAGATATTTTAGGGGAGGAGTTGGAATGAAGACCATTTTCTCTTTGCTCTTTTCATTCTGTGTTTTTTTATTTGCTCCTCGATATAGTGCTGCAGTTTATTTTAGATGAAACCCAAAGAGCAAAGAGAGCGAATTAGTATTTCTGATGTTTTGAAAATTTTATTTTTGAACACTTTGAACTATAACTACGTAGAAACTATTTGAAGAAATATTATGAAATTTTGACCATTGGTAGACAAATGTATGAGGGTCATTTTGGTTCCAAAACCTAATTAATTAGATAATTAGTTCTGGAGTTATTTATTGTCAAAGTCGAAAATAATTTTTTTCTGCTGCGAGTTCGCCCCCAGCCAAATCTATTTACAGCAGAAGCATGATTTTTTGCAGACAGATACTCTTAGGTATGAAGTTTTGCACCTCGTCGCCCTTTTTTCGAATTTCGAATTATTTTTGGAGTAATTAAATTCTAAAGTTTCGAAATTTTTCACCCTTTTTCAGTTTTTTCGTTATAAAAGAAAAACTAATCACAGTAGAACTATGATATTTTAAACACGCATACAATTATTTTTTATAGAAAGATTGGCGTTTCGTTTTTTAAAAAATTCGAATTAGTTTTAGAATTATTAAGATACAAAGTTTCAATTTTTTCTTCTCTTTCTGGTCGTTCACTAGAGAAACAGCCGCTGATTTTTATGAGTCTGATTTCTTATTCCCGATGATTCACTAGATACACACGTGCATTTTATAAATTTAAAAGTTTTTTAATGGCATTTTTTTCTCTAAGATGGTTGATGATAATTAGTAGACTTGCTGGATGTTTTTTAAAAACATTTCGATTAAATTATTGGTAAGCTAAAAAGGAATATTTTAGTAAGAGTTTTATTTTGATATTTTCGTGGTGATGGTCCGCATTAAGTTATTGATAAGTTAGAGAGATAAAACATTTCCATTTTAAATGATTATTAACTAAGCAGACAAGTTCCAGGTTTTACTGGATACTTGAGATGAAACAAGCGAGCTCTGCTCGCTAAGATCGCGAAGCGATCTTCAAAGAACTGCGAAGCAGTTCCGGGGGTTGGTGAGCGATAGCGAGCAGGGGGCAGAGCCCCCTAGTACTTAAAAAAATACATATTCAATCAAAAATTACAAGTTATTCGCAATTTATAATCTGGGCAAAAATATAATGTTATAGGAATTTAAAGCACGAACAGTATCGTATTTCTTACAACTGAAATAAATATGAAAAAGCTTAATTGAGAACTGAGAAGCAAAGTAAACAAAGCTAACAAACATATAAAAAGTTTAGTAATATAACTTTCACTGAATTAAAAAAAATATTGAATATTTACCTTCTTAATTCCAATCTTGAATTGACTTTGCAAGTCTATTCAGAATTCTTGATCTGAAACTGATTTCAACTAAAAATAAAAACAAAAGCTCGCCGTCGATTTGAGTAACATGGAAAAAATGGCGACGGCGGCAAATTTCGAGCTCAAGTGGATTGGCGAGCGGTTGGGCGGCGGCGGTGTGACGTATTGGCGGCGGATGTGACGTTTTGGCGGCGGAAGTGACGTTTTCCCATTGCCTTAATGTTAAACGATGTTTGCCACTGTTAAGGTTTGCCATTGCTCACTCCACTATTATATCTCCTCTATGGAAAGGACTATTAATTTAATTTTACCATGTTAATGCTTTCCAATCCGAAGAGCTAAAATTTCAGTGTCAAATTTCAGAGCCAGGCTCGTGACTCTCCATAAATACATGTATATACATTACAAGAAAACAATATAAAATAGAAATTACGAATTACAGGACTAGCGATTAGGGTGTATCGAAAAAACTTTTTTCGATTTTGATGACGTAATAGTGTGGAAAAGTTGTCTAAGGTGCCAGAGAGTACCTGTGAATTTTTTCAGAATTTTTGGATAATTTCTTAAGGTGCCACATTGGCCCTGAAGTTCCCCATTTATTCCAATGGGGCGCGTCGACAAAAAGTCCGAAATTCTACCCTACAAAACTTGAATAATAACCTAAATCTCTATATTATGTTGATTGTGGGCTCTGATTTGAACGAAGAAATACGCGATTTTCGACAAAATTGGAGCATACAAAAAACGTAATATAGAGATTTAGGCTATTATTCAAGTTTTGTCGGATAGCCTAGATCATATAGGGTCCATAACTCGAGTGAAGACATTCGTCGTGTTATTAAGGTAGAAATGAGGGGCGAAAAACCGATTTTCGGCCTTCTTGGGTTGCGCGCTCCATTGGATTAACATGGGGACCTTCAGGGTCTTGGCGGCACCTCAAGATATTATCCGAAAATTCTGAAAAAATTCACAGGTACTCTCTGTCACCTTAGACAACTTTTCCGCACTAAGGCATCATCAAAATCAAAAAAAAGTTCTTTTCGATACACCCTACTGGCGATGGTGTCAGCTGCAAAATATATACAGGGTGTTTCAAAATTGAGTTGCACGGCTTTTATTTGGAACCAACGCCTCCTAGGGTCACGGAAGTGAGGTTTACCCCTAGGTAAGTGAGCCTGGAGAATCCATTGAGAGGACTAACAGCGCCCCTAGCGGCGAAATTAAAAAGTTAAAAAAATAATTTAAAAAGTAAAGGAGATAGAGCAAAAACCTCAGTAAGAGTATTGTTATCACCAATATGAATAACTCACTGGAAAAAGTTTGATCAAAATATCTTAAATATTGGCGGAGATATTAGCATGTGAAAATAGCACTTTTTCAGGGATCAAAAAAGAAAAAGTTCGCATATTGCAAATTTTTAAGTGTTATTTTGTGGAAAAAGTGCTATTTTCACATTCTAATATCTCGGTGAATATTTAAGATACTTTCATGAATTTTTTTCAGTGAGTTCATGATGTTGGCAACAATACTCTTATTGAGGTTTTTGCTCTATCTCTTTTAGTTTCTAAATTAATTTTTTATCTTTTTTTATTTCGCCACTAGGGGTGACGTAAGTCATTTCAGTGCATTCTCCGAATAAAAAGTGCATTCTCCGAATTCAGTGCGTTGGTTCCGAATAAAAGTAGTGCAACGCAATTTTGAAACACCCTGTATGTATATTTGAACCCAATTAAAATTTTTTTTATCATTAATAATAGTCCTGTCCCTGCCATAGGGTCCCGTAGGAATTTTCGACCTAATTTGTATGAGCGATGGAATTGAATAAAGGACCCGTAGGAGAGTCAAAAAAACTTGGGTAGACATCTTCAATTTGCGGACGTTTTTTATGCGCCATTTTCCAAAATGGCTGACGCCGGCTCTATTTTGCTATTTATTTACTTCTAACACACTCACACTCCTCATTTTGGTGTCTAAATATATGTTTTACAGGTCAAGGAATTGATTAAAATGGTTTCTGAAGTTATACGACTTTTATTTTTTTAATTATTTTGTTTTTTTTTATTTTAATTAACAATGCTATAAAAATGAAAACAAAATTCCAGTTCCTAGTTTTTATTCAATAATTAATGTTTAAAATACAAAATATGAATATTTGAACAAATGTTATCGTTACATAAGTGAACTTTCGGGAGGTAAAGTATTGCAAATTGCAGCTCCCAATTCTTTCCCAAGTGTGCGTTGAGGAACATAGCGCTTTTTTTCTCCCACTCACTCCCACTTTGATCCACAATTCTTTCAACCCATGGCAGAATAGTTCAAATATGTATCATGAGAACAACATCAGTGTCATTTGATAGCACTATGAGGCTTTTATTCCCGACTGGACAGCATTGAACAAATGAATTATTATTCTGCTAGTCTGCTTCTTCAACAAAGGTTTGGAGGGCCAAGCAAGGTTCAACTTCTGTGTTCTTTATGATTATTGAATCTTTACAGTCATTATCCCCTGTGATAACTCCACTAAGTACTGTAGTGAAGTTGTTAAATTTTGCATTTTTAATGAACTTGTTGCAGCAGCCGATTGGAGCATCTCTTTATTTTTTACTAGAACACCAGAATCTTTTTTACAGTTTTAATTTTAAAAATGAAACTGTTGAACTATAAGCTATTCTATAAAAGTTGTCTCCTGGATATCTGCGAATTTTTCTAAAAAAGTTTTGTTTAGATTTAATTATGCTTAAAATTTCAGCATTGAAAACTTCATAGAAATCTAAAACACAACATATCCTATACCTATTCTGTGATATAATAATGAAAAAAGACGAAGCGGCTCTTTGGAGTAAGCAAAAGTCTCTAACCCCTTGACTTGACTTGACTTCAGCATTGATCCAAGGGTTATTTGGTTTTGGTCTAGCTTTACCTAAAAATTTGAAAGTAAAATTATTACATTATTACATTTAAAATTATTATGCTACAATTTTATTGTGGAATTTACAGAACTGATTTAGTGCATCTCCATCAGTATCGATAAAATTATAATTCTTCAAATATTCATAAATTTTTGCATAGTCTTTTTTAAGTAAAAACAGTGAGATCGATCTAATTTTGCAGGTGATTTTAGATTTAATTTAAAGATGATTGGGTAATGGTCAGAGATATCTGATTCGAGACTAGCACAAGCGACATCTGCATTAAGATCAGTCACAGATAAAAACATGATCGACACAAGAGCCAGAAACACTACGACTAACATCAGAAAAAGAGAGAAATCCGTTTTGAGATAATAAATCTAAATAATTATTTACCAGCCTGTTTTGAGTGTCTAAAGTGTTTATATTTAAATCTCCGATCAAAAGAATATTTTTGTACCTTATAGAAGACAACACAAAATTTAATTCATAATTAAAAAATCTAACGTAAATGAATGTGACCGGTACAAAGCAACAGTGCAAATATCAATATCCTTTACATAAAGCACTATAATTTCAGCTGAAGACATATTGATCTCAACCCTATCAATACGTAAAAACTGTTTAGAACAAAGCAGAACACCTCCGGATTTATTATATGATCTGAAATCAAAACACATGTCAAAACCGTTGATTTTATAAAATTCTGTTTCGGCATCTGAAATCCAAATTTCAGAAAGAATAATAATGTCAATTTTATTTAAATTAGGTTCAAGAAGTGCTACAAATTTCAAAATTTGAACGTAGACTTTGTAAATTCATATGAAAAACAATAAAATTATTTGAATTACTGGGAATATTTACTGGCAAATTTAAAAATTTTGAGAAAGTTATCTGTCAGGGAAGTATAATTAGGTGATACTGATGTGATTTGCAGATATACAAGTTCTCAACAACCGCCATTTAAGTTACTTAAATCACGATAGTTGGAGACCCTGAAAACTCTGTGTTTTCAGCCTTTCTTAACAGAATCTTACCGTCTTTGACCCAACAAAATTTGAAATCGTTCTCTTTTAAAAGTTTTACAGCTGTTTAGTAGCTTCTTCATTGCTGGTGATAAATGCTCGTTGAAGTAAATTGAAGTTGTGAAGCGTGGATTAAAGTCAGATGAAAGAAGTTTTTAATTTGACATCCGTAAACAGCAATCGCGTTGAACTTTTGACTTAAATTGCACAATTATGGGTTTTGGTCGATCTTTTCTTGCAGAGGGTATTCGGTGCGTAGGATCTAGTTTTATAAAAATGTCATTTACAGTTTTAGTTATATCTTCATTTTCTATTTCAAAGGAAACTCGGAGATTTCAATATTTTTCCTTCTTGAATATTGTTGAAACTGAATTAGATCGTCTCTGATGGTTTCGATTTCAACTCGCAAAAGCCCGTTTTCTTTCTCAGTCTCAGATTGTTTGAGTTTTAGGTCAACGATTTCAGATTTCATGTTTTTGACACTGTCAGTTCTTTCACAATTGAAGAGTGGAACTCAAGGTTCTTAGAGTAATCATCGAATTTTTCTTCAATGAATCGCTTTAACTCATGATTTTGCTTATGTAAACTTTGTATTGGAAGGAAACAAAGAACCCGGATCATCTAGGACTGGGAATAGGAGATCTTCTTGGGTGGATTTAGAAACATCTGGATCAGACTGGATAGTCACCTTTGGATTCACCAGTAGGTCTTGGATCAGAATCGTATGGATCAGACAGGGCAATTTACTACAGGCAACCTTTGGATCTAGCTTACAAGGGGAGGATCCCAACGTGTCATCACCGATTCGGTTCATTTTTGGTGTGTAAGTAGTGCATGACTAGGACATCAATTTGTGAAAATATTAAGAAGAAACTCTCAAAAGTTTAGGAGAAAATCGCGATTAAAAATTTTAACATGTAGTTGCATATCTGTAAAGATTAGTTACGTGAAAGCAGATCGTGGCAACGAGGTAAGAGCTGCGACTCCCAATCCAAAGGTCCCTGGTTCGGTCCTCGGTGGTTGCCATAATTTTTATTTTAATTTTCCAAACAATTAAGAGTACAGGTACGAAATAAAATTAGAATAATGTTTAATTACTAATTTTATAATTTTTTTTCTTTATAAATAATTTTTTGGTAAATATATAATATTTACAATACGATCATAAAAAAATTGGATTTAATTATTATTTTTGGAGAAACAAGGAATGAAAATATTTTTCAAAAAAAAAACAATAAAAAAGAGAAAACCAGACCCGAGCATAGAGTTAGTAACAAATATAGAGACAGCTTGGAACATCTGCTCCATTGTTCTAAGCATGTCGGTTTTTTGTTTCGCCGCCACCCAAAATCGGTTTATGCTTTGCCAATTTGGCCTCTAAATCCCTCTTTTGGCGTTTCAGATTCTTCGCGTGCTTGCTTTATTCGATCACTTTATCTCAGTTGTCTCCAACCTGTGGGCCCTATCTAATGTTCTTTTTATTTTTTGAAGGAAAGTTTTAAAAATTTTGCAGATTTAATAATAAAATATGAATGTTCTAAATCTCATTTTTAGTCGATGCTTCCACCAAAACAATGCTACTCGTATCTCCCAATTTTTTTTCTGTAATTTTCTTCTTGAGGAAATATATTTCCCCCACACAAAAAACAGGTATTTGATACTATTTTTTGTTAAAACTGTCTTTGGTAATGTTCTTTTTATTTTTTGAAGGAAAGTTTTAAAAATTTTGCAGATTTAATAATAAAATATGAATGTTCTAAATCTCATTTTTAGTCGATGCTTCCACCAAAACAATGCTACTCGTATCTCCCGTTACCTTCCTATACCGTGCTGATGAGCCCTAACAAGGGCGAAACCGGTCCACGGTTGGAGATGACGCTTGAGAGCTGGAGTTTTCTCACACATTCCTCTAACCAGAGGTTACTGGTGAAGAACTCTTCTTTTCATACCGTGCCTTTCGGGAATTAAATCTGTTTTAGGGAATGCGCAGTTCATTCCTGCAGATAGTGGAGGACTGATCAATGGTCACCACTTTTTCCGTTATAGTCGGCTAGACTAAAAGCTCTCCCTCCGTTCTCTTGCGTTACCTTCCTATACCGTGCTGATGAGCCCTAACAAGGGCGAAACCGGTCCACGGTTGGAGATGACGCTTGAGAGCTGGAGTTTTCTCACACATTCCTCTAACCAGAGGTTACTGGTGAAGAACTCTTCTTTTCATGTCTTTGGTAAGTCTACTTAAAGATATACTGTATTTTTTTTATTTTAATTCGAACAACTTAAAATTAGAAATAATTTAATATTTCAAAATGCCAATTAAAACACGATTGCTTAAAATATTCTAGTGACTAATACCATTTAAAAATCCCCTTTTACTTATATCACTACAAGATTCCCTTAAAGGTATCGCTATCAAATTAATATTATTCAGAAGAAAAACATTTAATATTTAATGCATGCATTCCTTATGTTTAACTTCATATCATGTTAATATTCCATACTTCAATTTTTACACTTTAAACTTTTTGTTGTCTTGATAAACACTTAAGGAAAAATTTTAAACATTATTTAATAGAAAATTAAAAATTTAAACTATTATTTATAACTTGCAAAAAAAATTATTTTATTAAGTGAAAAGTTAAGGAATCAGTTAAGCATTTTACAAAATATTATTTATTAAATATTACCAAATGAACTACTAAAACAAAATAGGGTATTCTTCAGTTAATTGCCAATCAAATTATTTTTGTATTAAAATTTGTTAATTAAATCAAAATATAATTAATAAGATAAAAATAAGTTTTTATTAAAATATAATAGGTAAACTAAGTTAATTTCTAAGCAATCAGATTCGCTACAACTCTTCACCATTTTTCCAGGATAAGAGAGAAAATTGTGATAAATTTAAACAAAAAAAAAGCTCATAGTTCAAAGTTAAATCCAGATGATGTGTTCCTGTGGTCTAATGTCACAAACCATCACCTGGTGTTAGGAGAGAATTACAGCTGCCCTAAATTCTTTGGTCCTTAGATTGGCGGGAAAATCCATAGATATAAGTTCAAGGAATATTCAGTGTCGTGAATTATTTTAGGTAAGTTAATATTTCATTAATACGACTGTTTTAAATTAACCGAACACTGGAAGCAAAATTTCTACTCTTAATTCCTCTAATATTTTTCCTATTAGTTTAACAATGTAGTAAGTTAAAAAAGAAGATTCGATAGTGTCCATATATTTTTAAAAATATCGCTTGTTACTTGGAAAGAAAAGATTAACACAGATTACTTAACAGCAAGTTTCCCCCTATCAAAAATTAAAAGAAGATTAGTGGTAAGAATTAAAAACTTAAATAAAAATTTTACAAAATTAAAGCTAATTTAACATTTATGCGTCGAGATGCAGAAGTATTTCAGATAATCATGGCCTTTATAAATCAAAATCAAATCAGTAAGTTATTTCTAATGACCACGTAAAGAAACTACGGCAAAAACGCGTGCCAAGCTCAAACCGCCAAGCTTCGCCAACTTCCAGTTTCTACCTCGGCCACAAAATCAGCAATTTTCTCCCTTAAATACTCGTTTAAACGAATTGGAAATGACTCGTATCGAATCAGGAGGGTTCATATTATATAATGTGAATCTTTCATTAAAGAAATTCCCCCAGAAACATTATAAAAATACATTTTAAAATTGTTTTTTCCGAATCCGCGGAATTTAAAAAAATCACAGATAAAAAACTAATTCTGATAAATTTTTTCTTCTTTAAACGATTCGTCATTGGTTTTTCTCGAATGGAAAATTGTCGGTATCATTTTCTCCTGATTTTTCTGTGAGGAAGAGCAGTTTTTATGCCCCAAAATCCACCCGCCTATGGA